>QEOY01134046.1:0-41224 GCA_003123805.1 Juglans sigillata | reverse complement strand
CCGCTAAAATCTCCAACATGCTAGTCGGTGCGTTTTGCGATGTTGGTAGAAGCGTGAGCCTCACGTGCCCTGGAAGGGTTCCTTGTGCGTTAAGCATCCAAAATTCCACGCTCAAAATATTTAAGGCTAGTTTGGATAGTGAGATGAGATGAGATAAGATGAAATAATTTTAAATGAGTTGAATAAAATATTATTTTTTTAATATTATTATTGTTTTGAGATTTAAAAAAGTTAGAATTGTTTATTATATTTTGTATGAAAATTTAGAAAAGTTGTAACGATGAGATGAGATGAGATGAGTTGAGAGTATTTCNATTTTAAATCAGTTGAATAAAATATTATTTTGTTAATATTATTATTGTTTTGAGATTTAAAAAAGTTAGAATTGTTTATTATATTTTGTATGAAAATTTAGAAAAGTTGTAACGATGAGATGAGATGAGATAAGTTGAGAGTATTTCTATATCCAAACAGAGCCATGTTTGGGTAATGTTATATATAATTTTAAGGTATAAGTCTCCGTTTATTATTAGAAAAACAATTCTTTTTTATATGAATCTTATTTTTGCACTGTCTTTAAATGACGTATGCGGGACTTGTATATTGTAAAAATGCAAATATCATTGTTCTTAATTTTTATATGTTCTCAAGCTCTTTTTGGATAAGAATTGGTGGGAATTTATTTTTTTCCTTATTGTATATTATATAATTTACCAATTATAAAAGTTTAGTATTTAAGAATAAAATCTAATTTAATAATTGATAAACATCATTATAGTGACGAGAGTCTGGATAAAAATATAAGCAATATTTAATATACAGGATAGCTCATTTAGAAAAGAAAAATCAACTTTGTTGCTTAACTTTTTATTCTTCGAGAAGTAATTATCGCCTTTGTGAGTTCTTGTTAATTTGTTAAAATTATCAAAGTCCTACAGAATTTTTATCCAAATATAACACTTGAAATTATCAAGTTTCACGCAATCCACTTAAAGAAAAATGAAATCCACCATAAATAGTAAGTTATTTTTTTAATATATAAATATGATGTATGGATTAATTTTTTCAAAATGATTATGTAGTGTTTGACACTTAATATTGTATAAATCATTTTTTTAACGTACGCAGTATATCTTAGAGAATCACAAAGGTAAGCAAAATCCCAAAAAAAAAAAAAAAAAAACTATATGCCAAAGACAGCTCCCTGATTAGAACTAATCAGTCATCCGTCCCTATTTTTAATTTATCTGAAGCATTAAAGAAAGAGATGTTGTATCTTAGCCTAGTTTATTTTTACAGTTTATCTGGACTGATTTTATTTTATCTAATCATTATAATTTTATTAAATTATTATATAAAATAAATAAACAATTCAAACTTTTTTCAAATCTCAAAAGAAAAATAATATTAAAAAATAATATTTTAATTATATTTTATTTAATTTTTTAACTTTAATCTCAAGTCATCTCATTTCATTTGTGAAAACAAACGAGTTCAGCGGTACCTTCAATTTCATCCGGTTCAACTTCAATTTCAATTTGAGGAGGTGATGGTTCTCTTTGATATTGGATAGTGCAGAGAATTATAAGTGTAGGAATATCTCAGAGTGTGCCCTAAAACCAACAGAGAAAGCGCTTGAATGCATTCCAAAGCAATCGATACCAGGGAGACGCGATGATCACTATTGAAAAGACGATCCAGAAGAGTGATGGCGGGAAAATGAGTGAAGCCAACATGGAGAAACAGTCAATGGAAGAGAGAAATCTCCCACCCGCAACAGTCAATGATATCCAAACTAGTATTTTTTTCCCAATACAAAACTACTCCACCACTAAGCCCTTCACTACCAATAGCAAGACAACCATAAATATTCAATGAAAATTTTAAAGCTTCCATATTTCGAACAGTGGATTTTGTTGCATATGAAACACAACATCGGGATCTTCTCTTCGCACTATATCACAAAGTACTCGAACTCCCGTGGGTTTTCAAGCCCACAGAAGTTCCAACCCATAATTTTCGTGGTGACCGGTGGGGCTGAACTTCAGCCTCCCCCGGTATCACCTGAACGTCCACCAGTTTGTCATCATCCAAGACATGAAATCTCTTTGAATCAAGAGCAGCAGAAACATCAACCAAATTAATCGAGTCTTTAACACGTTTTGAGGGGAGAAGAAATTGCTGCTTACCTGATTGCTTCACTGAGTGACGAACAAATTTCCTTCGCCCCTGACCACGAACCGGCACGCATAGATTCTCCTTATTTGTAAATCTCTGCTTCCCTTATTGATTCAGTAGAGAAAACTGCGGTTTTGATGGTGTCAGATTTGCATGGGGGAGAGCCAACAATATCAACCGAGCCTGAACCCTCTCCTTCAAATGGTCTATGTGTTTCGTTCGGCCCCTTAAGCAACAACTGTTTATTCTTCAGCCCAATCCATTATTTCATTTGTCTGTGCATTTTCAGTACCGGAGGACCCACTTCCCTGCAAGCCCGATTTCTTAGTATACCTTTCAGAGACAACCGCCAATAACCCCCTCCCAACTGACAATTTTGCTGCATCGGTGATGGATGGAGCACCACCAGAATCCATCAGCTTTTCAGATGCTGAAGCATTGATAACCCTTTTACTATCAGACGGAACACCAGACTTAATTGGAACCCCAGAGTCCATGCGAACTCTGTTCCTTAGCAAACCAACCTCTGCTCGTAACCAAGAGCGAATGGGAAACCATTTGCTTCATATTGGATCGATTTGTCAGCCACAAATAAGAGTCACGATCAGTGTGTCCCAAAATACCACAGCAATAACAATAGTTCGGCAATCGCTCATACTTAAAAGAAACCCACACCAATTCTACCGAAGACTGTGTATTGAAGTGTTTAAATCGGGGCAATGGTATACGAATGTCCATTTTCACTCTTAACCCGTGAGAATTTTCCCCAAACCAAAATTTTCTGGTAAATCAACATCTTCTACTTTACCAATGGAACTGCAATCATTCGGACCACCATTGCGTTCATACAATTCAGGGGGAGATCGTAAATTCTTACCCAAAACAAAGCAAACTCCAGATAAATTTGCGAAACTTGACTGTCCGCATCGTATTCTTGCATCAATACAAGACACTCACCAAAAAACCAGGGCCCATTACGAAGAACACGTAATTTGTCCTTAACATCACTGAAATGCGCAATAAAGAGACCATCCTGCAAGGCAAAGAAATTTACCCCTCTACCAGGGTTCCTTACCGCTCGCATCATACTCTTAAAAGCCTCCTTGTTGAAATATTTTATGGACAGAAGTTTACAGAGAATATAGAATTGGAATTGCTCCGTTGGGATCTCTTGAATATTATTGATAAAGCGAGGATTGTTGTGTATATTGAATTTTATAGATTTATATTTATACATGCATTATATATAATCACTATTACAACAATTTAAACTAATTAATAATTAATCAATATATAAATACATAAAAAAAATGGACTAAAAATTGTACATCTATATAAAATGAATTTACTTTACCAATAAATTAATTCATGGTCAGTTTATAATATTGAAAAATTGATATACAATGCGGTGCATGCCTCGCATTACATGAGTTTTCACACAAAATACAAATTAAGGAGAAAGAAGCGGGAATGAATGATTCTAATTTGTAGTGTATGCACATTTGTTTTGATGGAACAAACGAAAGAAAATGAGGGAGAGAGATCTAGAAAGAGATAGGATTTTATAGTAGAGAAACTCGGGATGGTTTATATGACAGTTTATTTTGACGAAACAATATATAGGTTGAGATAGTATTTTTGAATGGAGTTTTAAATCGATTTATATATTTATCTATACGAAAAGAAATGAAACTTAAAAATTACAACCGTCCATAATAAAACATTATTTTTTAAAGAGTAACGCTATATACAGTCGTGGAATGCGTAAACGTCATGCAGTCACTTTGAAAAAGAATGAAATCCATTTATAAAAAATTAATTTCTTTTTATGTAGATTTCATATTTATTCACTTTTTTCAAAACGACTACATAACACTTGTACACTTATAACTGCAAATATAATTTCTCATTTTTAAAAGACATAACATTTCAATATTTCATTTTTCTATCCCTACGTGTTTGTGCTTCTGTACATTTGCAGATATTCTTAAAGTTGGCGTGGGAAAATGAGGCCGTGTCTGTTGTCTCTCACTGCCACTGCCATTCCCCTCCTACTCTTGCCGTTTTCATGTACCTCTATTCTTATTGAATTCCCAGAATTGTCTTTATATTGGCATTTCCTTTTCTTCATTTTTTTTTTTCAATTTATATCTTCTTTCGGAATATTACATTACAATGGGATTCTCTTAGTTATCTATGAACATTTTTATGCAGTTTTACATTCAACATATTCACGTGTTTGGCGCAGTTTCGTATTAAGTAGCCATTTCAACGAAGCAATATGGTCGAATTTCCTTCTACTCTGCCCCAGGAATTCTGTCCAGTGCCGAATCAGATTGCTCATTGTCTGGCAAAACATGCATGGTCTATCCTAGATTTGGAAATATGGATGGGGTATTTTCCTCATTTTCTATCTCAGTACATTTGGTTAGATCGTTCAAATTTGTAAGTACATTATTTTGATGTCTTGAATGAAGATCTTATTATAAAAAAAAAAAAAAAAGAAACAAAAAAGAGAAAAAGAAAAAAAAAAAAAAAGATAACAACCTCGGAATTCTCAACTTTCAATAAATTAAACTTTTTCACACATTTTGACAGAAAGTCTGCCATGGGAAAAGTTCTAGACAATTCTTAATCTGATGAAGGAATATACCCAAAACAGATAACAACGGAAAGGAAAGGAAAGGAAAGGAAATGATCGACAATCACTCCCAAGTGAGTAACCAAAACAGAGATTATCCGCTAGGAGAAAACTCCTAAATCGCCAGATTAAACTAAGAAAACAAATACTTTCAATAACTCCTCTTATCTTATTATATATATATATATATATATATATATTAGTGTAAATATTTTGGGAATCACGATGGTTTTATTCTGGGCGGTTTGGTTTCGTGCAGTGGGGCATGGGTTCACTGAAATGACGCTGGCGTCTTCATGCATGGAGGCTGAGGGAAAAACAGGTTAAAGATGGTGACTGTGGTGTACGACGGAAGAGCTGCGATATGTGGAGATGTTGTGCATGCACGGGTTGTGTCGATTCTGTATGGGGTAGTGAGAGTTCTGGGCGGTGCAATGGCTGTTGTGCCGTGAGATGGAAGCCGTAATGTGCACTGGTGTAGCGGTGCAGCAGTTCACTCTCGTTGCTGGACGCTTCTTGGATGAGGACTAGAGGCCAGTGGAGAGTCGAGAAGGGGTGGTAACCTAGTCTAGGGTTGCAGGTGGTCGAAGCAAAATGAGTCTTTGCGTGAATTGCTCATGAAGTGGAAAAAAAAATTATGAATTAGTGGTTCCATTAACCTAGCGGAAATAGACGTGCATGCAAAGGATACAAACATGCACGTCGTGGATTCTGATACGATATCCTACGGCTTAGGCTGTTTGGCCAATTCAAAAATAAAATAAAATTTTGTCTCCCAACGTTGTGAAATAATAAATGGGCTTTTTCACACATAAAAATCCAAAATTTTTGAAAACAATTTTGCACTGGGTCCGGGTGTTACATCCTCCCCACTTAAAAAATTTCATCCTCAAAATTTGTTGCACATAGCAAAGTGTTTCCACACCTAGTTTAATCCTCAACAATTATGTCGAACTTAACATTCAAAAATTCTAACTTTCTCAAGTTTTGTGCCTGATGCCTTAAAATATCTCTTAATCCTCTTGCCATTCATAGTCACACACCTAGTGTCAATCGCCGTACACTTCTACAATACAATTAAAGTCTAATAACCATCCCACATATTTTTTTTTTTCAACTCCCAAATGACTTAAAGAGAGCTCCAAAAAAATAATATTACACATACTAACTCATCAATCACCTAAAGCTAGAGTCTCGTAGATGTAAAATATTGGGTCTACTCCCTTTGAAAACCTTTTTAACCAAACTTCAATATTCTAAGCTATATAACTAGACAAGTTCTATGCAGGCATGATTAATCTCAACTCAACTAAAATAGTAAGCTTTCAAGAAGAAAAAGAGTGGGGGTACCTGTGATCTCATTGTTGTGGCTCTTAGCATCTTCAGCTGTCAATGCAAACACTCGAGCTGGTCCCATTCTACGTTGATTGTTTCCCTGCGTCATTTGTCGGGGACTTGGAGGTGTATTGGACTTATTCTTCTCGTTTGACAGTAATGGGCATTCTCTGATAAAATGGCCAGTCTTTCCACATCGAAAACATGACCCATATTCCTATCTACACTCACCTGTGTGTACGTGGTTACAAAACTTGCAGGGGTTATTTGATTGATATCCCTGCACTTGCTTTTGCCCCGAGCTGCTCCCATCATTTCTCTTCTTCCATGGACCTTGATCCATCACAGAATGAGACCCTTGTGGCGCAGTCCTCTTCCTCTGTTCCAGCAGTGCTGCGCTTCTTTGAAGGCTCCACTCAAATACTGTGGCCTTATTCACCAACTCTGAGAAGTTCCGGATTTGAAAGCCCACAATTCGTTCATAAATCTTTTCATTCAGCCCTTGTTCCAACTTATGAGCCTTCTTCTCCTCATCAGGGATCAAATATGCACCAAAACGTGATAACTCGATAAATCTAGCTGCGTACTGGTGTATTGTCATGGCTCCCTGTACCAAATTAGCGAACTCCATAGCCTTGTCGTCTCGGATTGAGGAAAAAGCGTTCCAGAAAGATCTGCTTGAAGTGCAGCCAACAGACTATTTCCATCCCTTCCGCTTCTCTGATGGTTCTTTCAGAAATCCACCTTCTTTTTGCTTCTCCCGTTAGTTTGAAAGCAGAGTATAGAACCTTTTGTTTGTCCGTGCAGTTTATAACGCGGAGTATCTCCTCAATATCTTAGATCCAGTCTTCTACTAAGGTTGCGTCGCCCCAACCATCGAAGGTGGGAGGATGCATTCGATTAAATTGTTCTATGGTGCATCCCCATTCATCATTTGTCGCATTCATACCCGATACACTTCTTTCTCGACGACGAGGTGTCATCTTGACAACTTGGATTATTAAAAAAAATCATTACAAGAATAAAGGGTTCGTACCAAACAAGCAAATGGTGATAATAGTAAAACAAACATAAAATACATATAAAAAAAATTTTACACACAACCGTAGTAACTCTAAATAACCCCAGACTCTAAACCTTCAATCCTGTCAAAAGTCTTATATGCGGTCTACAAAACCGAAATGTACCTCAATCAACATGAACATCTCAAAAGGTCTATAAAAAATCCTACCCTTCAAGTTCCATAAAATATCTTTTCTAAAGCCTAAAACTTTTAATACCCTACATATCGATAAAATTTACCTCCCACAGTCCATAAATGTCTACACCACCACTCTGAAAATTATTTCCTCAATGTCATGATCCAGTGCCTACAAAATTCTAAAACCTTAACTCTCTACATAATCATCTCTTATATTTTTAAAATTCCACACCTCAAATCTGAAATTTCTTCCTAAACCCAAAGATATCTAAACCTCCAAAGTTTATAGTATGCAGAATCTCTAACCTGACTCTAATACCAACAGTAACGCCCCGTTCCCGGAGGTTCGGAGAGTTGACTCTTAATACCTAAAATCAACTTAAATAACACAACTATAAAATCCAGAAAATCCCATAAAATATTAATCAATTTAATCAATCCAAATATCTAAGTTCCTCCATGGGGACAATAAAGAATTTCTCAATAACATAAATTAGAAATCCTCCAAAAATTCGAAATTATCCTTAACTCATCAAATCAAAATACCCGAAAAATAAATCAGTTTATTAACTACGACTCTCAAATAAGCACTTGTATCCTCGGGCACTTATTCCATTACGGACGTCACACTTTGCTAAAACTTCCTACTCTTGTTTTCCAGCTGAACCATCAAAATTATCTGAAACATAATTGGAGATAAGGGGTGAGTTATCAACAACTCAGTAAGCAGAGGACATATACTAGTGTGTAAATATGAGCATTTATAGAATTCAGAATGTAGAACAAAATATTTTCTTTCAGAATGTAGAATCAGAATAATGTTTTCAAAATGCAGCACGAGAACATATTATCAAAAATATTAGAGCGAAAGTTCGAAAATATTCATAATCAAAATCCCTTTGGCATAGCATAGCATAGCATAAACTGAAACATCACATCTTATCTTATCATATCAGAACAAATACCATTTTTAACCCCCATGGTAGGGTTGTGCAAACCCTGGTAGGTAACCGAGTAAAAACAGAATGTGAATCTTCCAATGTACTTTGGCATAACATATCTGATTCATCATCATCATCATATCAGAGCATGATATCAGAACAGAGGCCATGTTTAACCCCCTTGGTAAGGTTTTGCATTTGCGGATGACCAAGCAGATGCATATCAGAACTGAAACAGAATACCACTATTCTTTCCCATGGCAGGGCCATATCATATCGGAACAGAAGCCATGTACAACCCCCGTGGTAGGGTCTCTAACTAAACTGAGCAAGACAGAATCAGATGCAGAACCAGATAGTCATGCCGAAGGTTTTTCAGATGCCATATTTTATCAAAACAGAGTACTGAACAGAATCAGAACACAATAGAGTCAGATCACAAAACCATCATTTATGTACAAAATTTCATATTCGCTCGCTTTTTCAAAGTTCAGAAACAGAATGTAAAAAATAAGCTCATGTCTACACCAGTCATGACAGAAAATACTTTCTTTTTAAACAGAATCTCAACAGTATTGTGGAACAAATAACTGAGGTAGCTCAAATTTATTTTCATAACCAAATATATATATTTTCCAAAAAGTCAACTTCAGCTCATTTTATTTTAATGCAAAGTCTAGCATAGAAATCTCACTTACATTGACTTCTTAGCTTTTTTTCAGAATTTTCCTAAAAAATGTCAAACAATAATTAATCGTCACCTATAAAATAATCATATAATTCTCATAAATTTTCAATTAATCTCATATTTTGATATTCAATCCTACACTTCTAAAATAACCTATTAAATCCTTTAAAACCTAAAATTTTCTTAACTCTAAAATATCATCACTTTCTAAATTCATCATTTTTCACTTAATAACTCCGTCTAANAAAAAAAAAAAAAAAAAAAAAAAAAAAAACCCATGAGCTATCCTTGTGACAAGGGCGATTTGGGAATGTAAAAATGATAACCATGGGCTGTTTGGGAAAAACTTGAACACAGAAGGAAACTAATGTGTAAAACGCAACTCCGGACGAACAATGCAACATAGGCGTCCATGCTCACCGAGAGAGTGGAGCCGCGACGTAGCTGGGTGCGGTGGGCAGCGATGATCACGACGCCGGAGTAGTGAGAGAGAGAGACCAACAAATGAGAGAAGAAAAAAAAAAGAAAGCGATAGAGTAAGCTGAGAGAGTGTGACATGGAGTGGTGTGGCTTACCGAGCGGGACGTGGCGGATAGGAGTGGTGTGGAGTGACCGTCGGAGTTCTCTGTGCCGGTGGTAACGACGTGGAGGCGTTGGCACCGTGTGTGGTAGAGTTGAACGACAAGGGCACCCGGCTGTGTTGCTCTATTTTCGGTGGCTAAAACAGGGGACAATGAGATCGTGTGGGGTACGGTGACGCAAGGTAGTATTGTGGGCGAGCTGTGGTGTTGCACCAAGGCTGAATAGTGGCAATCACTGTGGTTTTATTCTGGGCGGTTTGGTTTCGTGTAGTGGGGCAAGGGTTCGCTGAAATGACGCTGGCAGCTTCATGCATGGAGGCTGAGGGAAAAACATGTTAAAGATGGTGACTGTGGTGTACGGCGGAAGAGCCGCGATCCATGGAGATGTCGTGCATGCAAGGGTTGCGTTGATTCTGTATGGGGTAGTGAGAGTTCTGGGCGGTGCAATGGCTGTTGTGCCGTGGGATGGAAGCCGTAATGTGCACTAGTGTAGCGGCGCCGCAGTTCACTCCCGTTGCTGGACGCTTCCTGGACGAGGACTAGAGGCTGGTGGTGCTTCGAGAAGGGGTGGTAACCTAGTCTAGGGTTGCAGGTGGTCGAAGTAAAATGAGTCTTTGTGTGAATCGCTTGTGAAGCGGAAAAAAAAAAATTATGAATAAATAGTGGTGCCGTTAACATAGCGGAAATAGATGTGCATGCAAAGGATACAGACCTGCACGTCGTGGATTATGATACGATATCCTACGGCTTAGGCTGTTTGGACAATTCAAAAATAAAATAAAATTTTGTCTCCCGACGTAGTGAAATAATAAATGGGCTTTTTCAGACATAAAAATCCAAAATTTTTGTAATCAATTTCGCATTGGGCCCGGGTGTTACAATCGATGTCGCTGGGGAACTCACACGAAATTGAGAAAAAAAAAATGAAAAGTCTCCATTTACGATTTTGTTGCGGCCAATGTCGCTGGAGAACTCACAGAAATGAGAAAAAAGCAATGAAAAGTCTCTATTTACATTTTTGTTCCTTTCCTTTTTTTTAATATAATTACACATGGCATGACACGTGGCATGCCACGTCGAGTGGGAGGGGCAAGTGGTGCTTTAGAAGAACTCGTTTAGATAGTGAGATGAAACGAGATGAAATAATTTTAGATGAGTTGAATAAAATATTATTAGAATATTATTTTTTAATAATATTATTATTTTGATATTTGAAAAATTTGAATTGTTTATTATATTATGTATGAAAATTTGAGAAAGTTATAATGATAAAACGAGATAAGACGAGATGAATTAAGAATATTTTTGTATCCTAACGAATCTTTATCTTTACATATGATGCGCAGGGGAAATAATTCATTTTAAGCCCTCTGATGCATCAAGTCAACCTTACACATGTCATGTCCTTGCTTTTTTCCGATCTCCTCGTTGGACAATATTTTGGGAAGAGTCGGGCTACTCTGCCGCCCAGAGTAGCCTACTCAACTTTATCATTTTTGTGTTTTGAGTCTTTTTTTTTATTTCTTTTTTCACAATTTTTTAATATATTTTAATATTTTAAAAAAATAAAATAAAAATTTCAATACATTTAAAAATACTTTCTTAATTACTAAATAAAAAAAAATTATTCAAATAATCAAATATAGTGGTAAAAATAGTAGGCAAAGTAATTTTTTCCTTTTGAAACCCAAGTGTCTAAACCGAGGCAGTACAAAGTTTGATTAGTTTGGTGATACCTGGTCCCACCCCAGCTAAACATTTCATTTAGGGTAGATTTGGGGCATAAGACAAAATACAAAATTCTCATCTCATCATTACACATTTTTCAAATCCTCATACAAAATATAATAAACAATTTAACTTTTTCAAATCCCAATACACTTTTTTCAATTTCCAAAACAATAATAATATTAAAACATAATATTTTAAACACAAAGTAAAATATAAAATTCTCATCTCACATTCCAAACCTGTCCTTAGAGCTGCACCGCTTGCAGCTTACCGCTGCAATTGCCCGCTAGGTAAAAGTAATATTTTTTTATTCAATTGTTTTATTCACATTTTTTATCATTTTTAATTATTTTAGATAAATATAAAAAAATATATATTAATACATTAAAAATTATTTTCTTATTCATTAAATAAAAAAATCACTAAATAATTAAATGGAGCAGTAACAATTGGGCGGATAATAGTTTTTTTCTTTCCTTTATAGGACGAGATTTTGTCCGAGAGACTTTGGATGCCCGGACTTTTGAAAGTGGCAAAGAAAGCTATTGGAAATTTGAAAGGTGTTTTGCTATACATCATCTTATATTATATATTATATATTATATTGAATTTTTATTATTTTATTATTAAATTAATTGAATTTTTTTATTTTATTTTATCTTTATATTATATACTTGTTAATAATAAAAAAAAAATTATGTATAACATGTGAAAATGGGATAACCATTAAAATTATTTGGACGGTACTATGTCTACCGTTCTCAATTTTGACTGGGAGCTATCGTTAGATATAATTATTTTTTTTTTATGTTATATTTTTTATATTTATTTTTTAATATTTTTTATTATTTTAAAAAAATAAAAAATTATAATATTATTAAAAGATACTTTTTTAATCACTAAATAAAAATAAAAAATTACAGCTATAACAACCACCGAAAAGAGTATAATTTCCCAAATTATTTATTTGAAAGTGGCAAAGGCGTCTATTTAATGAGTCCTGTGACATATACGCATGGAACACGTGGTGCTGATTACGTTACAGTACTACTGAACTCTCATATCGTTATTAAAAAATTTATAAAGAGAGAAAATTTGACAAACTCCAGCAGTCCCATTACAGTACACGTGGCAAAATCTAATTTATTTTTAGAGATGAGATGAGATGAGATGAGATTAAAATTAAAAAATTAAATAAAATATTATTAGAGTATATTTTTTAATATTATTTTTATTTTGAGATTTGAAAAAGTTGAATTGTTTATTTTATTTTATATTAGAAGTTGAAAAAATTGTAATGATTAGATGAGATGAGATGATATGAGATGTTTTCTCAAAACAAACGAAGCTTTAAGGTTTTGAATCATTTTTATTTTTATTTTCAGTTTTCTTACATGTGGCATGCCATGTCAGCATAATCAGCAGTTTACTAATAAATTTATAATAAGATGACGAATTTGCTGGGTTTTAATTATTTTCATATATAGTCGGATGTCATAATTAATGATGGGTGTGTCTTGTTTTTGGTATATGGATATTTTATCTATAGATCTTACATACATATTTTGTTATTTGAATGTGTTGTCGATTTGATCATTAACTTGATTTTCATACATAAATATATATATATATATATATATATATTTTAAATTTTCTATTTGTTTTATTGTTTATAATTCTGTGGAATGGGCTCATGTGTTTATAGGCTAGGGTTATTGCACATATGACATATAGTTACAGGAGGTGAAAAGTAGTCATGCCAATTGTATTTGCTATGCCGAAAAAATTAACTTCAATATGATACATTCATACCATTCTTAATAAAAATTAAGTAATATTACATACAGTCGTAGAATGCATAAATATCATGCAGTCGTTTTAAAAAAGAGTGAGATTTACTATTAAAAAATTAATTTATTTTTATATGAGTCTCATATTTATTCATTTTTTTAAAATAACTGTACGACATTTGCATTCTTACAACTGTAACTATCATTTCTCATAAAAATTTAATGCACTAAAAATATTATCTGCAATAAACAGCAGACCAGTGACAGTGTAAATGTAAAATATTTTTTCTCTTAATACAAATTACTGAAAAGATATTATTCCACAAATATTTTGCTTTACAACCAAAAAAAATAGAGCATTGATATCAGTCGTGTTGATATCAATATTGACGATACACATAAATGTCACATCAGCCACTTTATAAAAAACTATAAAAATAGGAAAATGTTAAATAGACCGGTGAGTTTGTATCTTCAATATTATCGCTCATGCATTTTATTTGTTTTTAAAATTTTTTTATTTAAATATTAAAAAATTGATTATTATTAAAATTTTATATTTTTTTCATAATTACTAAAGATATTAAAATAATATTTAAAAAAATAAAACAAAAAATCAAAAATTTTCGACTAGTGGAACGTCAAGAGGTAATGGTTGGCGGCTCGCTGCAGCATCAATAAAAATAATCCTGGTTAAAGGGTAAAATTAATTCCTGGATTTGACGTGATTGTGAGAGGATTAATGTTAAATATAAGCATCAAATATATAAATTTTGTATAGATTTTTTATAAAAAAAAATGGGCTACACTAAAAAATAATTTTTTTTTACTGTTTTTTATAATAGAGTTTATTTTTTAACAAAAAGATTGTTGGCCAATTTTTGCAACCATATGTAACTATGATTGGCAAACTTTTTACGACAAAATGAGACTTTTAGCTACAACAGATAATTCGTGCAAATAATAGTATTTCAGACAAAAGTTTGCATTTCGAGTAATAATACTATATGTTTCCATTTATTTTATGTTTCCATTTATTTTTAGAAAGGTAGGTAGGATTTGAGGTGGCGGGAAATTTTTTTTTTTCTAAAAGTATTAATTAATTGTGGTAAAATCACTAACGAGAAAAAGGACAAATTTATTATAATGTGTAAGGGTGAAAGTTGGTCAATCTAAACCGGATTGACTCGGGATCAAGATCCGTTGGTCTCGATCCCTGAAATAGAAGATCGAGACATTTCGATAAGTCTCAGTCTAGTCCCGATCTAGGAGTTTCCCACACTAGATCAGACCGGATCAATTCAATTAAAAAATATATATATATTTTATGGTGGACCAAAAATATATATATAAAAAAAATGATAGATCAAAAATTTCGATCTATCACTCTTGAATTGGACCAAACCGATCTACACCCTAAAGTGTGCGAGTCAGGCTCAAGTTGAGCTTTGAGATATTTGAAGTGAGCTTGAACAACCCCGTCTCTCCCAAAACGGACTGGAATATAGACCTAGTTTTAACAGCAAAACGAAATCGAAATTTCCGTTGGACAATAAAAAATAAAAACCATCCCACAAGCTACAGTATACGCAACACTAGCGCAAGCACCCCATATATTATTATAAACTAAAGAAAGATCTTAGTCATGCCTTGAGCTAGCTATACAATGCATCCATTATTACTACACGTAACACGGTACCATATATACAACATATTGAGCTGATGGATCGATCTCCATTAATTTAACCGCAGAAAGAACTAATATACTGGTTTTCGTTCTATCTTAATCGTTGATCCCTTAAATTTCAGCCAATTCAATTTCGTCTTGATCAGGATCAGGTGCTATATACAAGAACTCTTCTTGATATTGGGTGATGCATTGGATGATGAGGGTAGGAGTTTTTTGAAGAGAGTGATAAAACCAATAGATAAAACGCTTAAACACATTCAAAAGCATTGGATACCAAGGAGACACAATAACAAGTATGGGAAAGACAACCCAGAAGCGTGATGGCGAGAGAAAAAGTGAGGCCACCATGGAAAGAGTCAATGGAACTGAGAAATCTCCCACCCGCAAGTGGATTGATTCCAAAGTGAGAGAAAGCTTGAGAGAAATGAAAAGGAAAAGCAATATGAGACTTGCCGCAACAAACATCAATAAAATGGCCGGATGGCCAATTGCCATGTTGCTGACATCTTGATCAGCCCAAGGTTTGTCTTGGGATATGAAGAGCACAAGACTGAGGCTTACAAATGGTGGAACCAGATAGCGCACATCCATGACGAAACTCATTTCACTATGTTCCCAAATAATTTTACCTATATCTTCACTATTATACTCTCCTGGCTCCTACGTCGAAGCTTCTTAAGGGATATAATGAGGAGCTGCAGTAGTGCTTTTGGCCATGGGATTTAGTTAACCTTTCTCAATTAGATCGTAGAAAGTCGAGAAGGGGCAGAGAGAGAGAGAGAGAGATGTGTTGGTCATTCAACGAGAGAAGGGCTTTTTATGGAATGATTGCTGGCCGGCTCAGGAGACGGGTTTCTGGCAGTCTTTGGAGACGGGTTTCGGCCTTTCTGGCCGTCTTCAAGCGGCTTTCTTTGTATCTCTTTCTTTTGTCTCTCTCTGTCTTTTGCCTTTGTCCTCTAATTTGTCCTCACCTGTACTTTGGCGGTAGATGTCCTCCTGTCGACATTTTTTCCTCCGATGCACGCCAATAAAAAATGGGAAATGCCAGAGTGGCTAGGGAAAAAAATACCGATTACTTTTTTTAATTTTAATTATTAAGAAAGTGTTTTTATATATATTTGTGATTTTTTTTAATATTTAAAGGAATTTAAAAAATATTTAAAAAATACCAAAAAATAAAAACAATTTGCACTCCTTGGTACAAACATTCGGTAGAGCTTTTGTTGGTCCTAGCACCACCTATAAAAAATTAGCAAAATCTTATCTATTTGAAAAATGCTAAACACATTTTTTTAGAATATATTATATAAATATGTTTTTAAACGAAGAATATTTTTATAAAATATCTTATAAAAGTAACATATTTTACTAACTCTCATTTTAAAATATTTATTGTGAAATGTGTCGCTACTTTATATAAAATTTGGGTGAATGATATTAGAAGTTCACAAGTTCAAAGGAAATCTTGTTGACGGATCACATATACTTTGGATTCTTACAAAAAAGTACAAGTCATCAAGATCAATAAAGTTTTGGAAGAAGAAAAGGCTTTATTAATTTTTATTAAATAATATATCTATCAATCAGCTGGGTAGAGAAAATATATATATATATATATATTAGCCATAAAAGGATCATACAATGGGGAAAGTGAAGTTCTGCGGCATTGAAGTTCAATGAAAGAAGAGTTTGGACGGACTAAAACTCTTGCACTAACATAGACATGCGATCTCTCGAAAACTAAAACCCTGATTGCCCTCGACTGCTATGTAGAGATTATGACCCTCGACCCTCGGCCCTTGGTTGCCGTGCAGAGATCGTGGCCCTCAGCTGTCGTGCCAAGATCTCGGCTGCTTGTAGAGATTGCAACCCTCGGTTGGGCTTGCGGTCGTGTACAAATCGTGACCCTAAGCTCCCCCTTCAGCTGCAGTGACTCGAGGTGCTGAAACCCTCGACGTAATCGATCAGGGCTCATTATGTAGCATAGAGCGATCATCACGTGCTTTGTGCCAGCACGTCAAGCTCGTACCAGCACCAGCACACCAAGGAAACCACATCCCGATTCGTCTCCTATTGTTCATCCAGTTCCTTTTTCAATTCCTTTTCCCGCACACTAGGGAAATCGCACACTAGGAAAACCAAACTGATGGTTTGTCATTCAACCATTAGTTCGGCATTAAGATGCAAGAAGCAAGCATACCATCCGTGGAAGGGATATTCAAATCCTTGCTTTCGTTGGAAAGTCAAAACACGGAGGGAATATGTCAGAGCAACATCGTGAATAGGAGTATACACAGCCCCGCTCGGCGTCCAGAAACAAGCCCTAGCCTCTCGCCAGTTGCCGTAGTCACGCTGATAAAGGTAAGGACATCAGGTACGCACTGAATCCTCTAGGGATTTGGTGCCGTCATCAGTACGTTTATGTTTGGCACCTTCTGCATGGTGGCCGTTGATGCCTTGCCAAACTCGACAGGCCATTAGCGGTCATTCTCTGAACTGGTCTCCACGTTCTGCAATTGCTTCTTGAGATGGACATTGCTTTTCGTTTGTCAAAGCTGATCGGTAGGGAGTTTTGCTTCCTTTTTCTGTGGAAGAGTTGGATCGCACTGCCCAGCCTTTTAAATTCTCATTAGTCTTGAAATTCTTGCAGCAGAGGCCTTTTCTAGATGCCATTTGTGGCTTCATCCAATGTCGGTGGGGATTGGCTAGTGCTCCTTTGGTGTCATCGATGCAAAAGCCAAGAAATATGTTTGTTCGAATGTCCAATGAAGCAGACTTCCATAAAACTTTCTCCAAAGAGTCATGCAACGTTAATGGTGTTCCCTATTGGCAATTTGCATGGATGTCGAATTTTGATGAAGAAAGTGAACCACCATGTGTTCTGGTATGTGTCTGTTTGCCTAGTCTTCCTCCTAGTTTTTATCGTACGTCGATATTGAAAATGCTTACAACACCGATTGGACGGTTTATCCGATGTGATAATACAACTTTTTGTGCAACAAGAATAGATGGGGCAAGAGTTTGTTTTGAGATAGATGCATCAAAAGAGCCCATCTCATTTTTTTTGATCGGTATACCAGGAATGCCAAGGAGTAGAAGACCAGATTATTTACGAGACAAGAGATTGTTTTGGACAGCTTATTGTCGAGCCTGTAGATCACAGGGACATAATCAAAGGACTTGTAGAATGGGTAGAGATACCAAGAAGAATCAATCCAAGGGAGGGTAAGTCTGGGTAAAAAATTTTGAGAAGCTGACAATGGAAGTTGAGGCTGAAGGGGGCACTCTGATCGTGGAGCATGGTAAGCAACCGATATTGGGTCTTGAGGGTTAAGGTGTTTTGTAGGTAGATTGTGGCATTATGGGAGAGGAAGAGGCCATTGAACCTAATAAGGTGGTGGAAATGGGTGGCTTGGAGGCTTTGAAGGAAGGTATTGATGTCCCTGTGCAACATGCTATGCTGGCATTGAAGGATGTCCCTGTGCAACGTGTTATATTGGTTCCATGCAACGTGCTTAATATGGAACCACTGACGTCTAGAAAAGATGGTGGTGGTGGAGGTTCATCAGCTTGTGTCACAAGGTGTGCTATGGAAGCAGCATTGTGTGTTACTTTAGAAGAAACCATACAGCTAGTGCCGGTTGAACAAAGTTCTAAGTATGTACGCATGGTACCAATCGGTCAATCTTTGGTTGAGGGTTTTGTTTTTCCAAGAGAGAATGAATTGACTAGGCACATTATGGAAGAAACTCAGCTTGAAAATTAAGTTGATAGGGACACGATGTGAGTTTATATGCAAAAAGATTACTGCACGGATTCAGAAGCCCCAAAAGATTTTGTTGGTAAGGTAAAGACGAGAAGCTCTATCAGGTCGGTAATACTTCCCCCTCTTGTAGCCATAATCCGAAAGTGGAAGCGGAGTTTTTGATGACTAAGATGGAGCTTGCTGACTGGGAGGCTAGGGAAGAAACTCGATGGGCTCTAAAAGCTAAGAGGAAATGGCTACAAGAGGGGGATCAAAACTCTAGGTTCTTTCATGCCTCTATTAGTTAAAGATGGAAGTCCTATACTGTGTCGTGCATGCATCTCTCGGATGGGACTGTTTGATCAACGCTGGAGGAAATTCATTAAGGGGCCATGACTCATTTTTAAAATTTCTTAGTCATGAGGTTGAATGTGCAACCGGCTGAAATTTTTGAAATTGTTCGTCCTATGATTTCCACCCCCAAATAATTTAATGCTTTGTGAGGTTTCCTCAGTTGAAGAGGTTCAAGCAGCAGTTTTCCCTATTCCAAAACATAGTTCTCTTGGCCCAGATGGATTTGGTTCCAGTTTTTATATGTGTTGGGAGATAGTGAAGGATGACGCGGTGGAAGTAGCGAGAATTTTTTTAATGTTGCTTCTTTGCCAAGGTTTTATTCATCTTCTTACATTGTTTTGATTCTAAAAGTGTCGTATCCAAAAATGTTTGACAAGTTTAGAACCATAAGTCTTTGTTCGGTGGCTTATAAAATTTTTTCAAAGATTTTGCTTCAAAGGATGACAAAATTGTTGCCAAAGTTGGTTTCACATGAATAGGAGCATTCATGCCTAGGCATAGTATTTTTGAAACTATTAAGCTTGCTCAAGAGATGGTTCTCTCTCTTCATAAGAAAATCAAGGAGGCAATATCATGATAAAAATTGACATGGCAAAGTGGTATGACAGAGTCCATTGGCCATTCCTATTGGAGGTTTTTAATGGTTTTGGTTTTAATGCTAGTTTTTGTAGGCTGATTGCAAAGTGCATTCAATCCCCTTGGTTTTTATTTTACTGAATGGAATCTGTAAAGGTTTTTTCAAACCTTCTTGAGGCTTGCAGCAAGGCGACCCACTCTGGCCTTATCTTTTTATTATTATGGAAGAAATTCTCTATCTGCTTTTATCTCAAAAATTTGTGGAAGGGAGTATTGGTAAGTTTTATCATCCGATTGGAGCACCTTTGATTTCACATTTACCCTATGCAGATGACCTGTTGGTTTTTGCTAATGGCGATGTAAGATCCTTTCGGACATTGTTGAGAACCTTGGAGCTATAAGGAAACTAGTCGGGCAGCAAATTAGTAAGGAAAAATTTGCTCTTTATTTTTCTAAGCATATTAATTTGTCATGTAGGCATGCATTGTTGTGATGTTCGGGCTTTGTGGAAGGGTCATTCCCAGTGACCTATCTTGGGGTTCTTTTAGTGTCTAGTCGTCTCAACGCCAAATTTCTTGAGCCTCTTGTTCAAAAAATCCATAATAAGGTGGCAGGTTAGAAATTTAAGTTGCTATCTCAAGGGGATTGTTTGGTTCTTTTAAAGCATGTGATCTCTTGTATGGCAACGAACTTATTAGCTATGCTTGATGTGCCGAGGGTTACTTTGAAGAAACTAAACTCCACCTTATCAACTTTCTTTTAGGGTGATGTTAATGGCAAGACAAAGAAGAAATGGTATCCTTGGTCCAAGATGTGCTCGCAGATTTTCGTGGATGTGCAACGTTCTCTTCATATGAAATTCGTTTGCTGTCTGTTGTCTATGAATAATCTCTGGACTCACTTTTCAAAGCGAAGTATGTGAAGCATGGACACCTCTTGCTTGCAAAAAATATGCAGGCTTGCTCAAGGTTCTAAAAATCGGTGATGAGAATCCTTCCAGATGTTTGTGATAATATTAGTTGGCGGGTTAGAGAAGGAAGAGTGTCCTTTTGGTTTGATCGGTGGCTTGCTTCTGGGCCACTTTGTTTGTGCATGTCAGTGATTTTTAATCCTCTACTTCAAATAATGGATTGCTGGAAAGCAACTGGTTGAGATTTCAAACAGTTGGAGGAGTTCTTGGCATTGATGTTATGGGACGTCCTCATATGAAAGCCGACGTGGGATGGGGTGTTCTCGTCAGCGAGTGCGTGGGAGGTGATACACATGAAAAAATGAAATTTTCCAGGAATGAAGTGGATATGGCATAAGCTATTGCCAAAAATAATTTCATTGTGCATGCAGAGGGCCCGATTTCAGTGTCTATTTGTGGACTCTAAGTGCAGCAATGTGGAGTACAATTGGCTTCTAGATGTGATTGTTGCACTACTAGGCAATGTGAGACACATGAACATGTTCTATGTTCGGGTGAGTTTGCGTCTCAGGTTTGGGACCGGGTTGCGATGGTGATGGATCTTCCAGTTATGCTTGCGGGAACAAGGTGGGGTCATGTGCTCAACTGGTTTTCATTTGTTAAGAAATCTTCTCAAAGGGGCGTTCTTATTGGTTTATTGCTGACTATTATAACTTGGAGGCTTTGGCAATGCCGTTGCAAGTTGCACTTGGAAGGCTTAACCGAATCTGTGGAAGGGTGGCATTCTCTTAAATTTTGGCTTAGGAAAATGGTGGCAGAACAAGCTAAATTTGGATCGGTTTCATCCATCGACGCACATGTGCTTGCTATGTTAGAAATTCCTATGGTGCTGCTTCATAGAGGCAAATCATGCTTAGTTCCGTGGAGCAAACCAAACTTTGGAGGTGTGAAGCTGAAAGTTGATGGTAGTTGTAGGGGTAACCCGAGCTCCTGTGGGGGAGGAGGTGTAATCCGGGATGTTTATGGTAATGTAAAAGGTGCTTTGTCTGCTTGCTTTGGACAGGGTACGAATGATGAGGCTAAACTTCGTGCTCTCCTTGAGGGAGTGATTTTATGTAAAGAGTTGGGTTTCTTTAACATGGAAATTGAATGCGACTCTAAAATAGTAGTTAATTGGATTATTTTTGGTAATTGTACGATTTGGTACCTTTGGGAGTTTTGGGAGGCAGTAGTTAAAGAGCTCTAGGGGGTCCACTTCTCTATCAGCCACATTTATGGGGAAGCAAATCAACTTGCAGATTTTTTGGCTCGGCAAGGAGAAGCTAGATTGACATGCAAATATGAGGAAGGGAGACTTCTACCTAGGCGGTTGCGAGGTATTGCTTGGCTTGTCAATTTTGGTCTTCCTAGTCTTAGAACTTAATTTTCTTGTTCCTTTGTTTGTTTTGTTGGTCTTTAGTTTTGCTAGTTTTGCTTTAAAAAAATAGGCATGTTTAGATTGGTTTAGGTTTTTTATTTAAATGGTTTTGATGCCTGGGATGGTTTTATTGAATATTTATAAATCCCAAGTGTCCTGCTTGTTACCACAGTATTCTTCTGCCATAACTATATGAATATATATATGATACCACAATTTTATTGAATATATATATGTGATACTATATATATAGTGATGATATCACTTTATATAGTGATTATATCATATACTAGTATCATAGTATCATACTATATATTGTACTAAATTTAAAATCTTAATAAATTTAATAAAGTTAAACTATATATCGTTCAAATGGTAAATAATAGCGTTCGAATCATACAACATATATAACATCGTTTGAACATAGCATCTCATCGTTCGAACATTACCATTGGAATGTAGAAGATATGGTTCGAACAGTATAACACATACAAGGTACCGATTATATTTTACCGTATGTTATTCTGAAACTTAAAAACCCAAAATTATCTCTCGGTTCAAATGATCCTCAAGGCCGTTTGACTGTCGCTGTCAAAGCCACTTCTAGTCAAGAGGTACACCATTTACATGCTTTTAATGAGTTGAAAATAGGAAAATGAATGTTTTTTCATGTTTTCCGTCAATGGACATTGTAGGTGGCCGAAAAGCACAAGGTCATGATGCCTCTATGCTCTTCCTGGCCTTGTATGTTTGTTATTTGTGGAGGAATGAAAGGAATCCAACGATTCCTTTTGTTTTAATAGCCACTAAGTTGACTCAGCCACAGGTGGATTACTTTGGCTTTAATGGTCACTGAATTGACTCAGCCATTGTTGAGTTCGATTCAAAAGTCGTTCGAACGGTGGTTTATGCATTCGAACTTTAGAAAGTCATGCCTCAAACGGTTGAGAAACCATTCGAACCGTTGTTAAACATTGAGTTCGAACACATATGTTGTACGTTCGGACGACTTCTGAATTAAACTGTAATGTTTGAACAGTTATGTAACTATTCAGAAACTGTTATACCATTCGAATGTGTAATGATTCAATCGAACGGTATAACACAAAATAATTTTTCATTGTTTTAATTAGCATATATTTTTGTAAAAGTTCATGTATCATATTTTATAATCAATTTTCTTAGTTTTATTTTTCAATTTTCAAGTTGACAATGACTGATAAGCGAAGGAAGCATGGCAGATCCGGGAACCCTCTAGCCATGCAGTTCGAGAGAGAACTGTTTTATTGGAGCGTCAAGTGAAGATCTCCGACTTTCAGGATTTTCTCTGGGAGGGTCTTTCCTTGGCAGCCGTCTTCGTCGAGCATGGTTGGACACTAATCCTTGACTAGAAGGACAAAGGAAGGGACATTATTGTTTATATTGACATCATCTCTGAGTTTTATAGAGAGCCCGGTGGTGCAAGCCTAGATGACGAGGCCTACAAGATATCAGTTCGGGGAGCCTCAATTACATTTTCAGCGAACACACTTGCCAATTTTATTAGTATCTCTCGATTGCCCACTACATATCCGAATGTGGTGCTGAAGGAGTTTAGAGATGGGGTGATGGGGAGATGGCTGAGGTCGAGGGCTCTGATGTAGATGAACTTGATGGCCTCGCTGATCATGATATTCAACAGTTAGTTGTTGGTCCAGATACTCCTCCATATGATGGCACAAAGAGCTTCAAACAAACCGATTTATCTGGTTTCTTCAAGATTATGAATTTAATCATCGCCAACAACATTGATCCTCGATAGTACAAGACTGAGGTTGACATGGATTGGAAGAGGTTTATGATACCCGTCGCTCGTGGAGTGCCTAGCGACTTAGTGAGTTATATATTTGCTAGGATTCGATCAAAGGCCCACTACATTACGACATATATATTGCCATTTGAGATTTGATCATGCGATTTTTGATAGTTGCGGGGGTCCTGCAAGGTATTCTTGAGCGTATTCGGGATTCGATTGGCCTGATTAATGCCTCAACCTTGTCACGCAGCACATGACACTCGAGATTTTATCTTCGTGTTCCCATTACAGAGCTAGTCGAGACTTAGAGAGATGCACACCCGAGAGATTATGGCGTATCGGGCAGTGAGATAGAGGCATCAAGCACTGCTATTTGTGAAGAGATTGTAGATACAGTGTGTGCAGAGATCCTCGCACAAACATCGAAGGTGATTGATGTAGTGGATACGAATATCCGAAATGCATACTCAGACTTACGTACAGAGATTGCTAGCATCTCTGTGACTCAAATGACAATTAGTACTCGACTAATATAGTTAGAGGCACACCTAGTTAGAGTCAAGGAGTTAGTAAAAGAATTGGGCGTGTAGTAGTGTATATTTTATTTGCATTTTTTTGTTTTTTGTATGGACAATATTTTTTATTTTGTAAAATTAATTTAATTATGCATCTTCTTTTTCTTTATTAAATTAATGATTGATTTCCACTATATATATATATTATTTAGCTGCTAATTTTTTATATAAGTTAAATATTTCTCTATAATTAAGTAAGGTATAGTTCTACCATAAAAAATAAAATAAATTTTGTCATTGTTCGAACGTAATGTACAAGCCTTCGAACATATTTCTATTCCCGCCAAAGAATTATACAATTCATTTTCATTTGAGCCCTCTATATTGCATTCGAACAATGATTAACCTGGATGTTCGAACCGTTTATTAGGAATATCCGTTTAGGAGTTTATTTCATTTAGTTCGAATAGTTTAATAAATGTTCAAGCGGATATTTTATTAGGAACAAATTTTTTTGTTCCTACATATACCGTTCAAATGGAAAGTTTATTGTTCCAATGATTAATGATTTCTTAATTTTTAGAGACGAAATTTGATTAATGACTAATGACTTCATCTCCAGAATTCCTTTTTTTGGGACAATTATTTTTTGAAAAAGACAAATCAATCCAAAATCTCATTTTTGTTGTAGTGTGGGCTGCTTTAATTGCCAATTAATCTCAAATCGTTTTGAAGTGCATCGAATTGCCGAAGCTCATTGCTCGTCAATAGTGATCCATATCTTTCTGAATAAATAAGCTAGGGAAAGTACTTATTAATTAGATAAATTACAAAATAAAAATAAAAATAAAAATAAAAAACTTTGCTGGAAAGGATAAGTCCACGTAGATAGGCAGTGTACAGGAAATTCTGAAAGAATTAAACGGACTGACTTTTCAAACAATGAAAAAGGTCTAGATGAGTAGCCATTAAATTTGAGGCCAATACCGTAATACAAGGTTTATCTCAATTATTTGTTTATTTAATTTATATATTATTTTTAAATTGAGAAAATAAGAAGTTATAAAGAACTTCTAACCGAATCAAGTACCTGGCTCGATTATAATTCAAGTTTTTTAGCGGAACTCGAGCTAGATTTCAGAGCTCCACTTTTAGTTTTTTATTTTTTTTAAAGGAACTAAGAATTTCATTAATGCAATCAAGTTATACATGTCTTGCCAAGCTGAATCACATACATAACTTCCTGGGGAACATCCCAATCCACAAAGACTCATTTTCTAAACACATGCCTAGTTTTGCAGCAATATGAGCAGCTTGGTTGCCACCTCTTCTTACAAAGCATAGTTTCTAACCAGCATGAGTGGAAATTAGATGTTGTATGTCATCAATCAGTTAACCCTTCCAAGAGAAATAATCATTGCTCCTGTTAATCCTATCAACAACTAGTTTTGCATCACCCTCGAAATGCACCTGATGTAGATTCATCTCTTGGCATAGTTGAATACCTCTTATGAGAGCATAGCACTCCGCTAAGAATGCAGAACAAACATGCAACCTTGGAGCAGACACCACAATCTCAACCTCCCCCTGCTATTCCTTACCACAATGCCAATGTCCATTAACCTCTTTTCAGAATCATAACTAGCATCAAAATTTAGTTTGCAAAAGGGGTTAGTTGGTGGATTCCACCTCATATCAATTACCTGTCGAGGAATACTACCAGCATTAGACATTGAGCACTGATGTATATCATGAAATACCTCAATATCATTCAATGCAGATCTAAGTAGAGTAGATGGGCCATTAAACTTTCTAATAAAAACAAAGCAGTTCCTTCTAGTCCACAGTTTGTGAAATATTGCAGCAACCTGATCTAAAAGCACATCATTCAATTTACTGAATAAATCACCCCATAGCAGTTTAGTCATGATAGTTAGAATCCCATTTCCTTATAGAACTATCCTTATCCCCCCAAACATCCATAGATGCAGGGCAGATCCATAGAACATGAATTATGGACTCCTCATCCCCCTTACAAATTGGACACAGTTCATCCTCAACTATCAATTTTTTCCTTAGCATATGCTTTGTAGTAATATTTCATTTAGTGCCTTCCAGAGAAATTGTTTAATCTTCCCTGGAACCTGCAACTACCATAACTTCTCTCAAACCACCTCAGTAACCTTTCCATTCGATGACTCTCCTTTAGACTGCTTTGATAATACACAATCCAAGAAATACACTTTTAACTGAGAAACCCCCCTTTGTATTCCTGACCCCAAATTAGCCTATCACCGATATCCTCATGCTGAGAGGAATAATGCAGATGAGCTTAGCCTCCTCTGAGTTGAAAACTGCTTCAACTAAATCAGTCTTCCATCCGCAAGTAGCACCATCAATTAACTCAGCAACTATAGAATCTGCACTCAGCTAATTTTTAAGGGTCTGAACATTATAAGAGATAGATTGTGGGAGCCATCTATCATGCCAAACTTTTATGTTGTGCCCATTTCATACTCTTCAAACTGCACCTGGCTTCTCCAAGTTGATAGAGGACCATATGCTCCTCCATATATGAGAAGGAGAGGATCCTAGTTTAGACTCCAAGTTGCCACAATTTTTGAAATATTTACTTTTAAAAATCTGTGTCACCAAAGAACTAGGATATTGAAGTAATCTCCACACTTGTTTAGCCAATAGTGCTCTATTAAAACTATTTAAAATCCTGAAACCAAGGCCACCTTTGTTCTTAACCTCCCTTAATCTTTTCCAACTCCTCCAATGAATGTTGTTTACATCTCTCTTATGGCTCCACTAGAATCGAGAAAATATGGCTTTGATTTCCTCTATCAAAACAGATGGCAATCTGAAGACACTCATGATGTATGCAGGGATAGCTTGCAAAACACTCTTGATTAGTATTTCCTTTTCTACATAAGATAGCATCTCAGATTTCTAGCTGCTTATTCTCCTCCAAACTTTCTCCTTTAGGTGTCTAAAGGTATTGTACTTTGATCTCCCTACCATAGTAGGCAAACCTAAGTACCTATTATAGTTCCCACATAGAACTCCACTGGTGGATTCAGAAATCAACTCTCTTTCTTCCAGATTTGTGTTGGGGCTGAAAATAATAGAGATTTTTTGCTTATTCATTGTCCGACCAAAAGCACATTCATACAGACATAAGATCTACTCCATTGAACACCATTCTTCTTGTTTTGCTCTACAAAAGATGACATAATCGTCTGCAAATAAAAGGTGGTTAATGGACATCCCACCCCTTGAGGCAGCAACACCTTTAATGAGTCCATTCCTCTCAACTTGTTGAAATAGAGAACTGAGCCCTTAGCACAAAGAAGAAATAACTAAGGGGACAAGGGATCACCTTGTCTTAGCCCTCTTAAAGGAAAAATAGTCTTGCCTTGAATACCATTCACTTAACAGAATATGACACAGTTTTGACATAAAGCATAATCAGACTAGACCATTTCTCACCAAAACCTAGCTTCAACATAATGGCCTGTTGAATGGGATGCTTTGGACATATCCAGTTTAATGGCCATGCTACCCACCTTACTTTTTTGTCTTGCCTGCATAGTGTGTAAGAGTTCATAGGCCACCATAACATTGTCCGTAATGAGCCTACCTAGAATAAATGCACTTTGGTTCCAAGAAATTACGAAAGCCAACACCTTTTTTATTCTGTTTGGCAAAAATTTGGATATTAACTTATACAACACATTAATAGGTCTAAACTCATTCATAGAAGAAGGAGAATTTACTTTAGGAACCAAAGCAATAAGAGTGTGATTTAATTCTGCAGGCATAACACCATTCCTCAAGAAATCCAAGACAGCTTGAGTAACCTCCACACCTACTATCTCCCAATGATCTAAGAAAAACCAACACTAAAGCCTTTTGGTCCAAGAGCTTTAAAGGGAGACATTTGTTTTAAAGCAAATAACACTTCCTCACTAGTGAACTCCTTTTCGAAGTCACACCTCATAGCTTTAGAGATTCTAGAATTCACCCCATCTAAACATTGAATTATGCAATCTTTAGAAGGATAAGTAGAGGGAAATACCTGTGAGTGTTGCTAGAAGCCCTGCATGATTTCTTCAAAATCTGTTAGCACCACACCATCAATATTCATAATCTTCTTAATACAAATACTCTTCCTTCTTTGGTTGGCACAATCATGGTAAAATTTGGTATTCATGTCACCCTTTTCAAGCCAATGTCTCTTAGCTCTTTACTTCCATTTAATGTCCTCTTGATCCAATAGAAAATCAATATCCTTCTGAAGTTGTTTTTGAGCAACCATAGAACTCAGTGTCTCATTTTCTTGCAGTTGTGCTAACAGTGTAGATTTGTCTTTGATAGCCTTTGTTCTCTCTTTGTCCTTGTTCTTGCTCCACTTCTTAAGGCCCTTTTTACAAGCTTCAAGTTTTGCCCGCATAGATTCAAGCAAGGTCTTCCCCGCAGTCCCTTTTTGACATTATGCTGCTACCAGTGAAGTGCAACCCTCTTCTCTCCCCAATTGAGCTCATATTGGAAACAACCATGACCTCTTCTTTGTACAAGCCTAGACGGGCCATAGTCTAACATTAAAGGTCAATGGTCAGAGCAAATAGCAGCAAATGTTTCAACTTTAAAATTTCTGTTACTATTTAACCAAGATTGATTAGCCAAAACTCCGTCTAATCTTTATTTGGTATAGGTGGCCTCCTCATGCCTATTACTCCAGGTAAGCTTCTCGCCCTTCCAACCCAAATCATACAGATTTCCTTGCTCTAAAACATGTCTGAGTAAGTCCATCTGATTCTCACTTCCCAAACAACCACCCATTTTCTCATCATTTGATAAAATATGATTAAAATCCCCAATGACACACCAACCTAAGCCATCGAGTTTAAAGGATATTAAAAGTTCCAGGCTCCCCTCCTTTGACTAACTTCGAGATGACCATGGAAGCATGTAAGAAGCCAGCTATGATCACCAAGAACATCTAAGACTATAACATTTATATGTCTGGCTGAGTAATTTACTAACTCAATATTAAGGTCCTGTTTCCACATGATCATAAGACCCCCACTTCTACCACATGCATCAACACCAATACAATTCTCGTACTTAGCTTTTGTTGCAACAAACTTAGCTAGACTATCGGACAATTTTGTTTCCATTATGAACACAACCTCGGGCACTTTGGTCTTCACTAGGGAGCAAAGACATTGAACTGTTCGGGGGTTCCCAAGCCCTCGACAGTTCCAATTTAGTATTTTCATAATGCTTGGCGGGGCTGGCACCCAACCTCCACCAATTCATTATGTAAAACATCATCAGTTTTACCTTTCTTTGAAATCACTAAGTTTGAGAATGTAGCATCATCCTCATCAATTAGTCTTTTCCTACTATATTGAGCATCAAGGTGTAGAGTAGTCTTACCTTGACCTCGAGCTCTTCTCTTCCATTTACCTCCCCCTTGTTGAGTAGATTGAGCCTTTCATCGAGCAGACACCTTCCCTTGCAGTATACTGGATGAAGTTGGTGGTGGTGAAGCTGTTAAGTCCTCAGAGAATTAAGGAGCAGGACAACTAGGCCATCCCCCCAGTTGATCGAAACTGCTAGAACCCATTACCAAATCATTAGACACCATTTGTACTAGGCTCGAAAGCCCATCTCGACCCATCTCAGCCCATCACCTTTATCTTATCTCTACCAATAATTGTACAGTTTAAATGATCTTCTTTTAAATGATCCTAACAGCAACCACGAAATTTTGCTCAAAGCTATTGCCACTTCCCCTGGATAATTGATTCACCTTATCCTTGCTTTCAAGACCCTAAATTGAACCACCCTTATCCCCTAGGAACTCTCCTTGTTTCTTATAATTGCCATAACCGCCTTCCACATCAACCTGCAAAACCTGCACCACCTCCACACCCTTATGCGGACCACCATGTTCAGAGCTACCAACAAAGCCTTCCATCACAACATCCTTCTTCTGACAGTTATCTTCCTTTCTAGCAAAACTAGTAGCAGAAGATAATGGTGATAATCTGCGCTGGAATCCTCCCTCTGCATGAAGACATGCATCGAATTGCATGGCATCATTATCATCCTTATCAAACTCATAAACATCAGAAGGACATCGAGCATGATCATCGACAATCCACCCACACTGAAAACAAATCTTCGGTAATTTTTCATATTGGAATGAAACCCACAATTTATTGCCGAGATGGTGAATAAACCTGCCACAAGCAACAGACTTATACAGAGGGATTTCAATTTTAACTCGTAAGAATCTCCCCCACCTTATTCCATCATCCGTCACATCAACCTCTAACACATTGCCAACAAAGGCACCAATCTGCTCACCATGCTCCCTTGTCATATGTCCCAAAGGAAGGTCATGGAACTGCACCTAGAAAATCTCGCTTTCAAACTTGATCTAACCAGGTAGTAACATACCATCATATGGACGTAGAGGAAATAACGCATTGTCGAAAAGCCATGGACGTCCATCTAAAATCCGTTGCTTATCAACATGCATTGCATACATCACCACAAAGACATTCATATCAACCTTTTGAAAGATAGCCCTCTTACTAATCCTCCAAATTTTGGCCATAGAGTTTGATATAAGATCCTTTCCCACACCTTGTTCACTACAGACTTTCCTGATAAGACTAAGTTCTCATTTTCTCTTAACGTCTTCCTCCCCTCCAGAAGGAATTTCTAGAACCACGTCCTCCTCCTCCAAGAGACGTAATTGCTTCTATCTAACTTCAAGATCTTCCATCACACGTGTACTACCTCACAGCCTCTCTGAAGAACTTAGAACACCACCTCTGGAATTGCCTGGGTCTCTACCAAAGAGGAGACTTCTAATTTATCGATATTTCTAGATTCCAGTCTTGCTATGTTCAGAGCTCCGCTTTTATAAGAGTTGGGCTAGAGCTGAACTTTTAGATATATAAGCCATGCCTACACATGCTAACTCTTTTAAACTTGACTCCAAAATAAGCTAGCCTACTTTTAATAGCATTATGCAATCCAAATTGATTCATTCCTTCAACAATAAAAAAAAATCACCCCATATCTATGTATAATAGCCTACTCTTCCCTCTGCAGAATGTGTATCCACATTAGCCTTCTTAGATTCTTTTAAATTCTTCTCTACCTCATCTTCTTCTTTTTCCTGTTCTTCTTCCCTCATCTTCTTCTTTTTTTTTTTTAAAAAAAAGAGAGGATGGTACCTCCAAAATATTATTAAAAACCCTCACTTATGGTGGAAGAAAATTCCAAAACAAATAAACCCCGACTAATATAAAACCAACATCAAACAAATTAGACATTAAAGCCTAATGCTAGGCAAACCAAGAAAATCCAACCGAAGCAAACCTCGCATACGTAGGGGCAAATCAACGGAACCCACTTATGTACAATTTTTCCCCTCCTCACCCTGCCTTGATAGAAAATCTACAACCTTATTACCTTCTCTAAATTGGTGTGATATCGTGTAATTAAGACCATGAAGAGCCATAAGCAATTCCTCCCAAAAATCCCATAAATACCAAACCTAGTAGTACTTATTAAGAAGCCACTGTACAACCAAAGCCAAATCACTCTCAATCTCAATCTGAGTAATTCCCATCTCCTTACACAATTTCAAACCACAAGTATGGGCCCTAAGCTCCAAGTCATTATTAGTACCAAAGCCAAACTTAGAAGAGAAATCTGCTACCACTCTCCCAAAATCATTCCTAATAACACCCCCACCACCACAGTTCCCAGGATTACCTTGCCAAGAGCCATCAACATTCAGTTTTGCCTAGCCCTCCTTCGGTCTCTTTGAGGAAATTAGACGTAGACTTCTTACCACTGGGTTAATAACAGGCAGATCCAAAGCAGCCAACAACTCTTCATCCGCATGATTTAATCTCTGAACTTTGGCAATCGAATCCTAGAAATGCCTTAGCCAAAACCAAATTGACAACCATATCAGATCTACAAACTCATCCTTCCAAGTGAGGAGAATTCTCCAAGAAAGAGAGGGGAGATAAAATTTTGCTAGAGCTCGTTACGTGGTTGGGCTGCATGGCAGCTAGCGCCGTAGAGGCAAATTGACGTCCTTACGTTGATCTTGTCTCCACGGTCCCGCAACCCATTCCTGAAATGACTGTGTCTCATCGTGGGCCAAAATATGTGGATGGAGAAATTTGTTTTCAGTTTTCTAAGGAGGAGATTGCATGATCTGCAGAACCGTTCCGTTTTTCCATTATTCTAAAGTTTCTAAAACAGAGGCCTTCTTTGGATTCTATACGGTTTTTCATTAATAATCGTTGGGGTTTATCATGCATGCCGATTGTCTCCGCTATGAGGAGACCATGGAATGACTTCATCCGAATGTCCAATGAATTAGATTTCTTAAAAGCGCTTTCTCGTGAAATCTGTGATGTGAATGGTATTCAGTATAGGGCTTTCATTGGAAGCCAGATTTCAATGAAGATGAAGAACCTTCGTTGGTTCTCGTTTGGATCGTGTTGCCAGGGCTCCCTCCTAATTTTTACCATGAATCTTTCCTAAAGATCTTCACTGCTCCATTTGGCCGATATATTAGAAGGGATAATCCGACGAAATGTGGAACTCGTACGGATGGAGCACGTTTATGTTTGGAGATGGATGCCGCGAAAGAACCGATTTCTTATTTCTGAATTGGGATACTAGGGCAAGGAAGGAAACAAGAAGTGATTTATGAGACGCTCCCAACGTTTTGTTCTAAGTGTAAGTTGTAAGGGCACAACATAAGAACTTGTAGATTAAAGATTCAGAAGAATGGTGAAAAAATTTGGATTCGTAAGGATTCAAAAGTTATGAATTCTAGAAAAGATGGGCAAGATGCTAAAAAGAGTGAGATAGATAAAGAACAAGAAGCGAAGTTTGTTCCAGCAAATATAGAAGGTTCTATGAGTGAGACATTGAATACACAATAAGAGAAACCTAAGGTAAATGACTTTATTCCTGATGTAGATCGGTCGAAAGATGGACAGGATGGTTCTAATCAAGATTCAGAAAAGATAAGTGGTAATGAGGTTGAGCAGGAAGAGATTTATCATGTGGAAGAGGTTGAAGTTGATATCCCACTGGGTCCTGTGGATAATGAGGATGTTACTGGAAAGACTGGTACTATTCTAGATTCAGAGAAGAGGTGTATTAATGAAGATGAACAGAGTGAAGAAAAAATTTCAGGGGAGATGGTTTATCACGTGGAAGAGGTTGAAAATGATATAACTATGGAAGCAGAAGATTTTCCCATTATAGATGGGGATGGAGGAATGAATATGGGTGACTCTTTGTCTGACTTGGAGTTGGAATTAAATGTGGAAAATTACTCAAAGAATAAGGATTATGCTACAGAAAATGAGGGTGTGGAGAGGAAAAAGAAAGGTGTTCGAAAAACGTTTGAAAAAGTCCGCAGTTCAACTCGAGTGGTAGCCCGGTCAAATAAATTTTCCTTATGATTAGTCTGATTTTAGCATGGAATATTCGAGGTCTTGGAACTTCTCGAAAAAGATTAAAGAAATTGGTTAAGAAAATGAAACCGAAAGTTGTAGTTCTAATGGAACCTTTTGCAACTGTGGATAAGCTGCCAGAGTTGCTTCACTTGTTAAATATGGATAAGTTTATCACAAATGAGGGGGAGGTAGGTAAAATTTAGGTGTTATTGCAGGATGATGTCTCAGTCCAGCTTTTCTTATGCAGAGAGCAGTTCATCCAACTTAGACTGGAGGAAGGTATAACTAATACTCTGTGCGGTTTTGTTTATGCGAAATGCAATATGGTGAAGAGACGAGAACTCTGGGAACAATTGAATGACCAGGTAGTTGGTTCAAATCCTTGTATAATTATGGGTGACTTTAATATTGTTAGAGAAGATTCAGAATGTCGGGGTGGTAGACCTCGTCCGAGAGCAGCAATGGAAGACTTTAATTCCTGGATTGATCATTGTGGCTTGATTGAAATGAGGTCTTTGGGCAGGAGGTTTTCTTGGTGTAATGGACAGCGAGGTCTTTAGCGAAGTTGGGGGAAATTAGATCGTTGTTTTATGAATGCTAGTTGTCTGAGTAATTTTCCAAATGCGGTAGTTAGTTACCTAGCGAGATCCACATCTGATCATTCCCCCATATTCTTGGAAATGAAGAAAGATCCCTTTGCTTATGACCCTCCTCCTTTTCGATTTCAGCAAATGTGGATTGAACATCCAGAGTTTAGACCATTTGTGGAACAAGTCTGGCAGGAAGAGATGGATGGTACGGGTCTCTTGAGATTGGCTCTAAAACTGAAAAAATTAAGGGGTGCATTGAGAGTTTGGAATAAGCGGATCTTTGGTTGAACTGAAATTCATTTACAGGAGATTCAATCTCAAATTGATTCATTGGAGTCTGTTTTACAGCAAGATTGGGATCCAAACATTGAACAGGAGCTACTGTTGAAAACTGCAGAATTGGCTGATTGGAGGCGTAGGGAAGAGACTAGACTGGCTCAAATGGCAAAAATTAAATGGAGTGTGGAAGGTGATCAAAATTCCAAATGTTTCCATGCTTATTTGTCTTACAAAAGGAAGAAAAGAGTCATGGAGATGAGACTTCAAGATGACACTGTTTTGAGAACACCTGAGGAGGTTCATTTAGGAGCTGTCAATTATTTTTCTTCCTTTCTGCAGAAGGAGTCTCTTGAAAATGCTCCAGATTTATTTCATATCATTTCACCTATCATAACAACAGAGGAAAGTGCAGTATTATGTGATATTCCCTCTATTGATGAAGTTAAAAAGGCTTTAGATTCTATTCCCTCTAATAGTACTCCGGGTCCAGATGGTTTTGGAGCGGGTTTCTTTAAAAGTGCTTGGGATATTATAAAGATAGAAAGCATGGCTGCTGTAGAAGAATTTTTTAGGGGTGGAAAATGGCCTAGATTTTATACTTCTTCTTATGTGGTATTGATACCAAAAATGGACATACCATTTGGGTTTGATAAATTTAGACCCATAAGCCTGTGTTCGGTTTTTTACAAAATTTGTTCCAAGGTAATTGTAAATCGTTTGACTTCTCTTCTTCCAAAAATGATATCTCTTGAGCAAGGTGCTTTTATTCCAGGCAGAAGTATCTTTGAAAATATTAGTCTTACTCAAGAAATGGTGCACTCGATCAATAATAAGATTCATGGGGGGAATGTGGTTTTAAAACTGGATATGGCCAAAGCTTATAATCGCGTTGATTGAGATTTTCTTCTGAGGGTGCTTCTTGCCTTTGGATTCTCCAATTTAGTTTGTAGTTTGATTAGGGAATGTATTCCACGCCTTGGTATTCCATACTAATGAATGGCACTACAAAAGGTTTTTTCTAGGGAGGTCGAGGGCTGAGGCAAGGGGATCCGTTGTCCCCTTATTTGTTCATTATTCTGTAGGAAATTCTATCTTGTCTTGTAAAGCAAAGTGTGGAAGAGAAGAGGTTTGGTCAGTTTTCTCAAGCCCGTGGTACTACTTTGAGATCACACCTAATGGATGCATATGATGTTGTAATCTTTACTAATGGTGGTCGCACTTCTATCCGAAATATTCTAAGAATTCTGGATACATACGTGAGCTGGACAAGTCAACTGATTAACAAAGAAAAAACTGCTATGTTTTCTACTAATAAAATTTCCATAGCAAGGAAAAGGAACCTCAAAAGATTGACTGGTTTTTCGGAAGGAAAATTCCCGTTTAAATATTTGAGGATTCCCATTGTTTCCGGAAAACTGAAGATTGCGGATTTGGAGGAATTGGTGAGAAAAGTTCAGACCAAAATCAGTGGGTGGAAAATGAGGCTTTTATCTGTGGGGGGAAGAGTGATCTTACTAAGACATGTCCTAGCAAGCATGGCTGTGCACTTTCTTGCAGTCTTAAGAGTTCGTAAATAGATTATTTATACTTTAAATCGTCTTATGAGTTCATTCTTTTGGGGAGAAAGGGATGGAAGAAGCAAGAGAAAATGGGTGGCTTGTTGGAATATATGTAGGCCTAGTGCAGGAGGATTGGGAATTCGACCATTTGAAGAAATGCAAAAAGCTCTTCAATTAAGATTTGCTTGGAAGCTTATGCATGAAGACTCTCTTTGGGCTAATTTTTTTTCAAAAAAAGTATATAGGCAATAAACCTTTCATGTTACTTGGTCCTCCAAAGGGTACAAGGTTTTGGTGTATGATTGCAAAAAATATTCCTACTGTTTTGAATTATACTAAGTGGTTGGCACAGGAGTCATTTGCTGAAGTTTTGCCTGTGGTTGAGCAACCTCTTCTAAAATCAAAGATTTCAAGCTTGAAAATGGGTGGGATGTGAAAGATTGGTGGGCACGGAACTTGTTGAAAATTTCATTAATGTGTTGGCAAGGAGCAAAAAGGGTGAAGATTTACTTATCTGGACCAAAACTGAGAGTGGGAATTTTACTACAAAGTCTGCTTGGGAATGTATTCGAGTGAGAAGTCCTATTCTAGAGGGACGTAAATGGATATGGAATAGCATTCTCCCTAAGAAGTTCTCTGTTTTATTGTGGAAGGCGTGGCATGGAGCTCTAGCAGTGGATGATAAAATTAGGCGGATTGGAATCCCACTAGCGTCGAAATGTAATTGTTGCAAGCAAGGGAAGTATGAAGATATTAATCATGTTTTGTTTGAAGGGGAGGTTGCAGCTGGGATTTGGAAGAAATGTGGTGCTTTTCTCGGGATACGGGTTGGAAGATTATGGCGTGAAACCTGCCTTAGCTGGTTTTGTAGAGCCTCGAATTCCTCTCAAATAGGAGTCATACTTGGTTTATTGCCTATTATAATTTCGTGGAGATTATGGGGAAGAAGGTGCTCCGCTCGAATGGAGAATAAAGTTGAGACAAGTCAGGCGGTATGACTTTCTATCAAACACTGGGTAGGTGTACTTGGACAAGGACTTACTATGTTTAAAAAGTCTAATCAGAATGATTCTTACATTCTTGGGTGTCTGAATGTTACTCCTATTCCTATTCAACAACATCCCATTCATCTCATTTCTTGGTCTAAACCTTTACATGGTAGAGTCAAGTTAAACACGGACGGGAGTTGCCTGGGTAATCCAGGTATCTCGGGGGCTGGAGGGGTTATTCGGGATATGCAGGGGTTGTATTGTCGTGGCTGCAGAAAAATCGATGGCATCTGGTATTTGGAGGACTATTGGGAGGAGATTCAGGAGATGATAAAAAACATGGATTACAAATTCTCCCATATCTTTAGGGAAGGGAATGCTGTCGCGGATTGGCTTGCTCGGTGGGGGGCAAGAGTGGGAGATGCGGAATGGAGAAATACTTTAGACTCACCTGCTATGCTGCGAGGTTTGATAAGGATTGATAAATGGGGTCTTGCATCCATTCAGTGTAAATCACATGAGGCAAGGTTTTAATGCACAAGGGGTTGCTGAGGGATAATGCAGATCTCTTGTTGCGTAGTGTCAAGATTGGGACGGGGGTTAGTACAGAACCTTTCCAACCCGTATCCCAAGCGTAGTGCTGATCTCTGCTGTTGGTTTCTTTTTTATTCTTGTGTTGCTCGTTAGGCTTGTTTAGAAGGTTTTTTTTATGTCAGTTCTTTTATATTTTGGTTGGTTTGGTTATTTGTTTGTAATTCGTTGGTAGGTCTTGAGAGATATTTTGATGATTGTAACCACGAGTTTCCTCTGCCACAAGTGAGGTTCATTAATAAATTCGGGCAGGGGTCACTATTGGACATGTGACTTCCTTCTCTTTAATAAAAAAAAAAAAATGTGCTCTGCATCGGCGTAACGACAATCTCCACATGATCAAGCAATGCAGCAAATCAATAAGCTGCCCACATTGTGAAGAACTCTTGGCACAACAAAGCCAACACCAAACTCTCAGCCATTAAAGATTTACATTCATGCAACTGATGCCCAACGCCTACGTAGCCTTCCTCCAAACAATCCAAGCAACCTCTCACAAACATAGGACATGATCCAGAGTCTCCAACCTTTTTCTAACACAGCAGTTACACGCAGAAGCAAAAGAAATGCCCAGCTTTTGAATACGATCATCCACTTGCAAAAAACCAAACCACACCTTCCACTTGCCTTCCAAATCCACTCCATCCCATCCACTCTTGGACTCTTAACATGGATCAACTCCCAAGCCGAAGCCGTAGAAAAACAACCATCCCATGTAGGCTTCCAAATCACCATATATGCCCCCTTTCAGCCACTAATAACGTCCGAGACCACCTCCCTAGCTCGAAAAGATCCAACCAACTCCTCAAGCTTAGTGACGTCCCATTGGTTTTCTATCCAGCAATCACGCACCAAAATTTGTGGAGTATAAACACCCACACCTGAATCAACTAGAGGACCCGTAGAAAATCGTTTATCATACCAAAAAGACACCAAAATTTAGGCTTGATCATCATCATATGTTTCCCCCTCATATATATTTGCTTTGAAAAAACCAATCAATAAATTATCCAAAGAGAATAATCTCCAAACGAACTTCATATGCATAGCTCGCTGCATCTCAGACAAATCTCTAACCCTAATACCACCTTTGTATGCGGCTCATGTACTTCAGGAATCACCGACCCGGCCCGGCCCGGCCCGACCCGACGTTGTTTTAAATCGGAAACGGAATACCCGTTACCCGATTCGTTTTTAAACGGGTAATACCCGTTTACCCGATTCATTTTTAAACGTGTAATATTAGAAGTTCTAATGTAACACCCGTTCTCGAAAAGACATTTTAGAATTTTCGAGGAGCCAGTGTGCTACTACTAAACTTAAATATAAAAACTTTTCCTTTTTAACAATGTGCCAGATACGAAAGAATTCCATAAAATAACAAATTTCAATAAATACTGAAAATCCAAAATAAAGTCTGCTAAAGCATTTATTAAAAACACATAAGTCTTATGTGCTTATCAAAATAATTTATTTAAACTTTAAACCATAGAAATAGTCATAGCAAAATCTGTCTAGGCCTCAGACTTGCCTCCCGGAGTCAAGTCCTGTCCTGCAGTCTCATATTCATAAATGTCATCACCTGGGGGGTTTAAAAACATGAAAACAAACTAAAATGAGTCGAATACTCAATAAGCAACACATCATACAGTAAACATAATAAACATAAGGTTTCTTGAAAAGCATNGTTACCCACTGTTGACCCCCGTGAGTTAGGGTTAGCGAATCTAAAAAGATTCCGATTCCGCCCGTGGCCGCGGGTTGTGGAATCCATACATAAGGAAGACAATACTGAGTGCACTACCAGCATGCACGACCTGGCAATGCAATATGCCCATAACATAGGTACCGTTTTCATATCATAACATAAGCCGTTACATATTTTATCAAATCATACTTGCATACTTGTCATTTCATAGATTTCAGAAGAAATCACATACATACTTGTCATATCGTATCATAGATTTCAAACGAAATCGCATTCTTTCATAAATGTCGTGATACGTGTTTCATTGCATAAAATCATGATTTTTCTTTTATAAATAATTTTATGAATAATCTTCACATAAAATCATACATTTCATAAATAATTTCATGAATAATCTTTCACAAATAATCTTTCACATAAAATCATGCATTTTATAAATAATTTTATGGATAATCTTCACATAAAATCATGCATTTCATAAATAAGTTCATGAATAATCTTTCACATAAAATCATGACTTCTGCATAATTTTATCATGTTTTGGGTACGTAAAGAGGGTTTCCAATAAAGGGCATAGATGCATAATATCTTTTATAAAAAGACAAACAGCTCACTGTACATACGCGTAAAGATATGATCATGCTACTTACCTCATAGCGCTACTCCAATATTTCCGGGCGCGACTGATTTCCTATAAGATAGACACGTAGTTTACGTAAATTTCTACTTAAAGACATACCTCTTAATTAAACTAGAAATTCCAACTTAATCTATATTTTTCATTAACTTTGGTCGTTCAAACTCTAAAATCACATTGACTCCATAATATTGACATCAATCCTGTATATCTAGAGTTTATATGTTCCACTTAAAATACAACTTTATCATCATAATACAAATCTAATTAACCTCAAGCCCAGCCCACAGCTACGTCAAATCCAATTTAAAAAAATACAAGTCTAGTTAAACATTATTATAATATGAAATAGTTGCAAATTCTCGCCCATAAAGATATTATTACCACATGAGCCCAAACAAACGAATAAGCCCATCCCACCCTCCTACGGGCCTAAGGCCCACGGCCCAACAGGAACTAAGGTTCTTTCTAGAACCCGAAATCACGGCACATCCGAAAACAAGAAAAAAAACAACAGAGTTTGAGAGAGAGAGAGAGAGATGGGTCTGCGATGGAGGAGCTCCTCGAGGGAGGAGCTGAACGGCACGGCGGCTGGGAACCAAAGCGGCGCAACTGGGTTCCTTTGGGCTGGTTAGTGCGACGCCGAGAGAGAGGATGAGTGAGAGAGAACGGAGAGAGAATTTAGAGAGAGAGAATTCTGCTAAACTGGAAACAACCGAGAGAGAGTGGAGGCTAGCGACGGTCGTGGGCTTACCGGAAGGGAGTGGGCTCGACGGAGTTCGGCTGGTCGGTACTTTCTGTGCCGTGGGAGAGGTGGTTCGGTGTCTCTTACGGTGGCTACCGTGGAAGAGGTGACTGCATGCTCTGTTTCGGACGTGCAAAAACAGAAGTGCGTCTGTGGCTGCTACGGCGTGTCTTGGCGGCTGAGGGTGGTCCAATGTAGTCTATGGTGGCCGGTGGTGGTGTTGGCGTGTTCTGGGTAGGTAGCGTGGAGTCGCTGCTGTGTGGGTTCGAAGCTGGGCTACTCTGTGGTTCTCGGTGCAACTAGCCAGTGTGTGGACGAACTGTGGGGAGGAGGTTTGTGAAAAGTGCTCTGTGTGCGTGACTGTATAAATAAACACAGTGTCGTGCAAGCGGAGGAAAAGGATGGAGCTGTGCATGCATAGGTTTGATGCGTGAGAGGAGGATTCACGGTGGAGAACTTGCGGCTTGCCGATTCTTTGGTGAGTGTAACGTGCGTATGAATATATGTTTGAGAA
>QEOY01134045.1:27883-41218 GCA_003123805.1 Juglans sigillata | reverse complement strand
TATTTATAGACTAGTCAGGTGATGAATTGGTTTTCAAATGTGCTTTATTTTTAAATGAACCATGCTTATATTGATTTAAATATGTTTTTATTTTTGTAAACTACAGCAAAATACGACGTACCCATTTCACCCTTCAATTAGTTCTTCGGCTGGGCTCAACCCTACAAGCTTAAGAAATTACGCTACACTAGATTCGAGGGAAGCTGAAACTTTGTCTACTTATTCTTTGCTTAATAATGCCAAAATAAAAGATGATGATGGCAATATAGAGGCACATCATATAGTACATAATAAAGGGGAATAATATTGAGGAGCCCAAGTTGGAAATGTTTACATTTGAGGAAGAACTATTTTCTTATTATAAGCAATATGGGAAACAATACAGTTTTAAGATAATGACACATAGGAGTAAAAAGAAAGAGGATGCGGGAGTGCAAGATATGTCACGTTGGGTTGTACTTGTGGCAGTAAGGCATGGAATTGAAGTCAAATGTTTTTAAGTTACGTATGGCAAGAAAGATGGTATGTTAGACAAAGATTAATGTGACTTTGATTGATAAGATGTTGCGTGTGACAACGGTAGAGAATACACAAAAGTAGGGGTGACAATATGTGACATGACCTATGAGTCCAATATGAACACAATACAAAATTAGCTGGTTTGAATTTAATATAATTGGGTTCGAGTCAAAACGGTTGATTCGTGGTGGCACGATTAATAAACAAGTCATCTCACTTAACCTAAAATCAACCCTCAAAATTTTATTGTTGGGTTGTAATATCGGTATTTTTCAATATGCCTATATCTTATTTTTAAGATTGTAATTATCAACGTATACTCAAATCTGTTATTGTTGGATTTTATTATAATTTAAAATATGAAAAATATTGATTTTTTTGTTAGTACCTAATCTATTATTATTTTTTTAGATATTGTGGCTACTAATAAATATAGATTTTAACTTTTTTGTAAAACAATTTCAATCAGGTCAAATGAGTTATACATGCTAGTTTGACCCATTTATATGAAACGGTTTGAATAACTCGTGTCATGTTAACCTATTTTTAATTAATTATTAAACAGGTCAAAACGGGTGACACGACACAACTCGTTATTTAAATGGGTCAATGGGTGATTTTAAGATTTGAAGGTCTGACCCGTTAACCTTAACGGGTAGTGTTCGAGTTGACTCATATAGTCAAATGTACATGACTTGACATGACATGAACATGATCTATAAACACAAATTTTCACCCTTGCACACAGTCATGGACTAGGTCCAGAAAAATTAAGGTTTTTTCAATGAAATAAATAAATGATGAACAAGGATGTAAAGACAGTATTAGATATGAATGATAAAGGTTGCATACGAATGAATAAGGGTTCATTTAAATACTTATAATATCTCAGTATACTTGTAAATAGTAGTGAAATTGTTTGAGTTAATATGTTTTATTGAGTTTTGAAAATTAAGAGAGAAAAAGTTGAATACAAATATGATAAAATTAAAAAATTGTGTGAATATAATTTTTTAATATAAATTTTATTTTAAAATTTGACAAGGCAATATTGCTTTTTGTGTTTTGTTTAAAAAAGTTATAATAATTAGGTAATAATTAGTTAAAAAAGTTAGAAATTTGAAATTAAAAAGTATTTTGCGTTTGAGTGATGTTTGAGAAAGAAATATCTTAGAATATTTGAGAATAATTGTATTACCAAATAGATCCTAAGAGTTTTAACTCTCTTGTAGTTGAGTGAGTGGTTTCGAGAACTTGCCTTTTTTAAATAAATAAAAAAAAAGATTTTTAATTATATTGATAAGTCACGACACCTACAACTTGAATGTGGTGCTAAAGCGCTCTATGAGTTTTTGCAAAACTGCAATAAAAAAATGATGGAGTTTTTGCCCTAACAGATTTGGATGATGATTCGAGATTGAGGAATGTTTTTTGTGCAAATGCACAAAGTAGTGGAGCATACAAATATTTTGCTGATATTGTAACATTCAATACGACATATTTGACGAATAGATATGGTATTCTCTTAAGCATCTTTGTGGGTGTAAACCACTACGGCAAGTCAATCCTTCTGGGAGCAAGTTTGTTTTGAAGTGAAGATACATAAACCTTTGTATAGTTATTTGAAACTTGATTAAATTGTATGCATGGGAAAGCTCCAAAAACTATTATAAAAAATCAAGATAGAACGATGATAAATGTAAACGCAACCGTCTTTCAGAACACTAGCCATAGATATTGTTTATAGTACATAATGAGAAAATGTACGTGAGAATCTTTGTTCCCATAGTGATTACAAATGTGGTTTGAAAAGTTAGTTGTTAAAGTGTGTCGATGACTCTCAAACTCGTGAGAAGTTTGAGAACTCTTAGGATGTGTTAATTAGCAGATACAACTTACATAACAATTTCTAGTTGCAAAGTTTACACATTGACCATATGTATAGGGTACAAATATACTCCAAAATTTTATTTTGGGTTGGAATGAGTAGAAGTGATCATCAAAGAGAGAACATTAATGCTTTCTTTGACAGTTTTGTTCATATTAAGACAAACCTAAAAAAGTTTGTCAATCAGCTTGACAATACATTAAGGAAAAAGATTGAAAATGAAAATGTTGCTAACTTTCATTCATTGAATTTTACGATTCCATGTATTTCACACTTGCCACTTGAAAATAGAATGCAAGAATTTTACACTAACTTCAAATTTACAGAAGTTCAACAAGAGATCATGAGAATGAAATATTTTAATGGAATCTCCTGAAAATATAGGGTAAAATTTCAACTTATCACGTAGATAACCAGGTTAATGTTGTATATTTCATTAAGGAAATTACATATATTATACACTTAAAAGAAGACGAGTGCGAGGCTAAATATATATGCGGACTGTTTGAGATGAGAGTGATACTCTGTAGACATAGTTTAGCCATTTTTCAGTTAGACGTGTCCATTCGTTACCAGAGAAATACATTTTGGCTGGTGGAGAACATACCTAAAATGAAGATATAAGCTTATTCAGAGCGGCTATGATTTTGTTGATCAGAGACTACAAACTCGCATATATTCACATATATTGAAAACATGTTAGGAAGTAATAACAAATGTATCGTCATGCGATGAACATGCTGATCATATAATTTACAAGTTATATGATGAATGAGATCTATCACATTGCAAAGCCCCACCCCACAATTNAGACCTAAAATGAAGATATAAGCTTATTCAGAGCGGCTATGATCTTGTTGATTAGAGATCAGAAACTCGCATATATTCATATATATTGAAAACATGTTAGGGAGTAATAACAAATGCATCATCATGTGATGAACATGCTGATGATATAATTTGCAAGTTACATGATGAATGAGATCTATTGCATTGCAAAGCCCCACCCCACAATTCCCAATGTTGATTGTACAATTGTTAATGCAACCATAGAATGAAATTCCAAAAAAGTACTCAACCCCCTTGATGTGAGAGGCAAAGGTAGACCACCATTTAAGAGGAGGGTATCTAGAATTGAGAATGTAGCAAAGATATAACGAATCAAGAAAAATAAGGTTGGTGAGAAGAGAAAAATATACAGTTTAGGTCGTTGTACTATTATCTTACTATTATTTAACTCTTATTTTGACTAGTTTATAGTAATATATTTGCACTTATTTCATCTAGTTTATATTTCATTGGTTATTAGTCATGCAGAAAGGCTATCGAAGTCTTGGACACAAGCAAACATCAATTTGATCCATTAGTGGCAGAGTCGCAACAAGGTTATTTGATTGGGACACATCAAAGTGTTCACACTTAGGTTTAAATATATAGAACTCTATTATTTAGTCTTTTGAATTTGGATTAACATATTTAGCTTAGTTATGTGATTGTTGTTTTATGTTGTATTATGCTCCTAGATGCAATTTAGGATGGGTGAAACACAAGCAGAGATTTTATTATAGGAAAACCAAAGTTTTGGTGAAACTTGTTCACATATTTCTATTTAGATGTGCCAAGTTGTAGACTTGTTGCTCTTTTTATTTCTATTTAGATGTACCAAGTTGTAGACTTGTTGCACTTTTTAAATTTGGCAAATAAATGTCAAGATTATTGTGATGATGTTTAGTAGTTGTGATAGAATGCCATAGTTTGGCTTATTGTTAATTTGCAATAAGCCAAACTATGACATTCTATCAAGCAGTGAGTGGCTAAAATGTAAGTTCTCAAGCAGTGAGTGGCCAGCAGCTCTTTGGTTTTGGGTCCCCTCCAAACCTATCTACTGGTCCGAGTGCTCCTCCTGAGAATGCTAGTCTTTCTAGGCCAAATGGCGAGACTCCCAACCAATTCAATGGTCAGGGAACTACTAGCAGTTTGAAGCCTTCTTATACGGGGGCAGTTAAAGGGATTTCTTTGGCTGCTGGAACCAATTTGTTTTAATATATAAGGTAAGTGCATGCTAGAGTCTAGTTTTTTTTATTATTTTGTGATGAAATGCCAAAGTTCAAGATTTTGTATATCATAAAAGGAAATTGTAAGCAAAAGTGAATGTCTTCTTGGGTGAATTCTATTGTATTAGTAGATTGTCTATACCTTTGTATTGTATTTGGGACACTCAAAGAAGGGTCGTACTGGATTTTTTGGAGTATTCCATGCTCCAAGTGGCACTTTAAAACTGCAGATGCTCACTGGATCGTGACTTAAAGTACGATTAACCAAAGATGACGAAGAAACTCATTTTGACATTCTAAATCTGTCACAAGAAATTACAATGAATGCGTCTAATGATATTTAAGAATGAATATGGCCAGCAAATACAATGTTGTAGAATTATACAAAACCAAACTATAACCACGAGAAATATTAGCACCTAAAATTTATATAATCTAAATATATATATATATATATAAATATCATCTAGAATGACATCCATTAAATGGTCATGGAAGCATATTTTAAAAGGTTATTATAAATTGAGAACGACATCATAGAGATAATCTTAAGCCAACATAACTGAGATACAACCCAATCTAAGAACACTGGTAGTGAGCTAGCCAGAGATTAAATCTAGCCAAAGTTTGGCTAGCCAGCTCAAAAAACAACTCATAGCAAACTATTTTTCTAGCCAGTGAAACTGATTGGCCATTCACTTTTTTTTTTTTTTATCATTATTTTATTTTTGGCTTTCTCTCACTGGGGCGCTTTCTCATTTTGGCGCACCCCTACTATCGACGTCTGCATTTGATTTTCATTTCACATTTCGCATGGAGGCTTCATCTCTTCCGAAGCTTAGTAACGAGAAAATAGAAAAGGCCACCACTTCTATTTTTTCTCTAATATTCGGTTCAGATACCTGGTAAACTAGAGGTTCTCACTTCCTTTTTTCCCCACCTTTTCGACTTGGTTTACCTTTTCCTTTGCTTTATGCATATTGTTTTATACATACTGTTTTATTTTTTCTCACTTGATAGCTTTGTTTTTCGTTGTAATTCTTCAATTTTTACAAGCTTTGAATTTTTCATAGAAGTTTCCCTCTGTTTTATTAATTTATTTATTTTTCACTTATTCATCTTAACTGTCAATTATACACAAGGTGCTATTTCGATGTGTGAATTTTGATCATTTTGAACACTAATTGATAGTTGGAAATAATATATATTCTTCATTTCACTTAGCATCTCAATAGAGTACAAACATAGATGGTTGGTCGGTTCATTTATTACTCTAATCTATTTCAAAACATATGATTAAAATACTTTATATTTTGTATTTAACTGATTCTCATACATAAAAGTCTACCTTTTTTTTTTATTTGGTCAGCTCCTATTCGTAGAAGAATGCTAAACTTTGCTTTTACTATTATGCTAATTTCTAGGCTGAATGTACTGCTTTGCATTTTGGTGTTTGAGAAATACTGAGTTACATGTACACGAAATCACAAGTTCTATGATATTCTCTTTGGTTTCCCTTTGTCATTGTTGCCTACTAAGTGTTTGTGTATATGACTAAAAAGAGCAGAATATAGATTTTTCTATATTCTCAGCTTGCCTACTATACATCTCTAATGGAAATGGATTCAAGAACTCACGAAGATGCCTATTTCACAAATTTTCTAAAGAACAATGACTTTTTCATGGAATCCACAAATGAGATAAATGAACATCAACTATCTCCACCCCAAGTTGAAGTTATTGAGGTTGATCTTATTGGACGAAAATCACAACAAGGTAAAAACTTTAGTAACGATGAAGATTTGATGCTTGTGAAGAGATAACTTGAAGTTTCCTTAGATGCAGTGTAAAGAAAAGATCAAAAGCACATGATGTTATGGAAAATAATTCATAAATACTTTGAGAAAAACAAGAAATTTGATTCTACACGTAAATAAGTTTTGTTGTTACTTGGCACAAGTTGAAGGAAATGCCTCAAAGTGGTTTTAATGAGCAAGACAATGTATGTGTTTTACCTTTTCTTTTATGGTTCTTTGGTTGCATCTAGATATGCACTTTGAAATCGTTTGGCCATCAGAACACTAAAGCTGACATTATGCCATCAATTTTTCTTCAAACTTGGTTAGTTTTATATGATGAGATTAAATTCTAAGAATAAGTTCTTTAATTTCATGTATATGTATAAATGCCTTTGAGTCGATTTTTGGTTTTTGTAGAGTATGAGATCTCTCACATCTCTCGCCTCCCTCTTTTATTTTTATTTTTATCTCTCACCTCTCTATCTACTTCAGTTCTTTTGCCCACTTTTCTATTTCAAATGGTTAGTTATAGTGAAGTTGACTTAATCTAGGAAACTAGTTGGAGAAAAGTCAAAAGTCTAGAGTTGGAAGACTTAGGAGACGTTTGGATTCGTAGTTCATCTCAACTCATCTCACTACTATTTATTACTATTCAACAACTTTAACTCACAAATCTTACTACTATTCACAACTCATCTCATTACTATTCATAATCCATCTCAATTCATCTCAAGTCATCTCAAGTCATATTCGAATCCAAACGTCTCCTTAGTCTCCAGTATCTACACTTGGATTGTGGACCAATTATGAAAACTATCAATGTATGCGGCTCACTGTTATGGCCTGTTTGTTTTATACAGAAAAAGGTTCTTTGATCATTTTGCGATGTAATGTCTCATAACTCCATAGAAGTTCATTTCATTGTAGAATTTTGGAGCAAACAAATCTATTTGAGGAGGCATGCAAGTCTTTTTCAACTTTTCAATCCTATTTCTTTTATGTTTTTCACTTTACTTTCAAAATCTAAAGGGTATGTTCAATGATTGGAACTTCCTCAAATCGTTCAAACAACTAATGATCGCCTCTTTTAGAGATAAATAGCTTTAATGCTGCTACTCTCTCTCTCTCTCTCTCTAAAGTTTTTTTCTCTCCGTACACTTGAGAAAAATGTTTTTTTTTTTCTTTTTGCCATTGGTAATTTTTTGCGTATGGTGGAAATATTCCATAGTGTTTAGTTCTTTTTCTGCTGCGTTTTTATGCATAGTCGTGCCGAGATGGGATCGAATAGGAATGTTATCATTGATCAAAAGTGTTTTGAGTTCAAAAAGCTTAATGAAAGATGGTGGAAAATGAAGGAGAGTAGTTGTCACATTGTGAAATACATCATCATTGATCAACAAGCTTTGGATTGGTTGGCTGTTATGGTGAAGGGAAGGTATAGCCTGTAGGGACTCCTCTGTGTTCCTCCGACGATGAAGGGACCTCGCCCGAGTCTCTACATCTCCATAAGGGATTTATCGTCTGGGCCCGAGGCTGGGCCTGGGCTAGAGGCTGAGCCTGGGCCAGAGGGATCAGGAGATCCTGTGGTAGAGGACTCGCCGGCGAAGTCTAGAATGTCGGTAGTTGTGCCGACAGGTTTCAAGGAACCTGTCATTACAAATCTCATGAGACCCCTCATCTCATTGAAAGGTGCGCAAAAGTCGGTGTGTGAGGAGGAGTCGTCGTCGTCGTTGGGGATAGGTTCACCTGCGAGGTCTGGCGGCTTGGAGAGTGAGCCGGTAGTTGTTAGAGACCAATTTTCGTGCCGATAATTTTCTTAGGTCAGTTTGTTTATCGTCGAGAAGGACATGTTGTCCTAGGAATTGGCACAAAAGCAGTCGAGTGTGGTGGTCGGAGGTCCCACTGACTTTCTTGTGCCGTCTGTCACGCTAGAGTATGGGTTTTCGATTCCAGTGAAGGATTTGGGCTCTCCGAGAAGTATTTTTCTGCAGGAGATGGGTTTTTTTCATGGAAATAAGTTGGGGGATTATGTGGGAGGTGATTTTGAAGTTGGGATGGGACTTTCTAAAACTCTTGTGGTACCTAGTGAATCTGTTGTAACTAGTGCTTCAGGTTCATACTCAAACATGCAATTGGCTGTGTTTGGCAATAATAATGTTGGTGGGGAGGGGGCTGTTTTAACCCCTTTGTGTACTCTCCCTCCTAGTTCTAAATACGGGAGTAGTTCGTCAAGCTGGGTGTTTAAGAAGGTAGAGGAATTACAAACTGTTATTGAGATCTCTTTTGGAGGTTATGAAGAACAATTCAAGACTCTTCTTATGGCACTTGAAAATAGCCATTCAAAGTCAACCACAAAGCGGGATAAGGAACTTAAAAGGTTAACTTGTTCCATCAATTACGATGTAAAGGAAGGGAGTGGCAGAAGGGAGAGATCGAAAGGGAGGGGCAATCTATGTCCAAATGAAGCCTAAAATTTTATCTTGGAATGTATGGGGGCTTAATGATCGCAATAAATGCATTCGTATCAAATATTTATTGCGAATGTGGAAGGGTGATGTGGTGTGTTTCCAAGAAACAAAGCTACGTTTTACTGATGGAAGAATTGTGCGGAGTTTGCTCGTATGTGGGTTGGTCTTATTTAGCCTCTTGGGGAGCCTCAAGCAGCGTATTATTAATGTGGGGGATAAAAGAGTGGTTGAGGTGATTGAAGAGTGTATTGGAGATTTCTCGGTGGCAACTTTATTTAAAAATGTGGATGACGGATGGGCATGGACATTTGTAGGCTCCTATGGTCCTAATGTGGATAGGGAGAGGAGAAGGTTGTGGGAGGAGTTGTTGGGCATATACTCACTATGGGATGTGACGTGGTGCATGGGGGGTGATTTTAACATTACTCACTTTCCAAGCGAGTGATCAAAGCATTATCGGAACACTGTGGCTATGGAGGAGTTCTCTGAGTTCATTTTTGATATGGATCTCATGGATCTCCCCTGGTAGGGGGAGTACACTTGGTCAAATGGTCAAGTGTGATCAAAATTGGACAGATTCCTCGTCTCGCCTTCGTGGGAAGCCCACTATTTGGAAGTCAGTCAGAAACGGTTAGCCTGAATCAGCTCAGATCATTTTCCTATATTACTAGATTGTAGGGACATTCATAGGGGTCTCCGGTACTTCAAGTTCGAAAACATGTGGCTCACATCGGATAGATTCGTAGAGATGGTGCGTGCTTGGTGGTCATCATATCATTTTATTGGTACTCCAAATTTTATTCTTGCAGGCAAGCTGAAGGCATTGAAACAAGATTTGAAGAAATGGAACTTGAACGTTTTTGGCCATATCGATGATCAGAAGTCAACACTGTTGGAGGAATTGCAGTAGCTAGAGGGCAAAGAAATATTGGGAGATAATTCGGAGGAGTTATTGAGGAAGGGTACGGTTATGGAAAATTTGGAAAGGGTTTTGTTGTCGGAAGAGATTTCATGGAGCCAAAAATCTATGGCCCTTTGGTTGAAAGAAGGTGATAAGTGCACGAAGTTCTTTCATAAAGTGACCAATTCACATCGGCGCAACAACGTTATTGCGTCTCTACATTCAGGTTCTCAGGTGTTATCTTCTCCCCCTGAGCTAGAAAACCATATTGTGCACTATTATGAGACATTTCTCTCAGAAACAGTTTCTTGGAGGCTGAAGCTCGATGCCTTGCCTTTTGAAGCAATTGACTCTCAGAGTGTGAGTGTATTGGAGAGACCTTTTGATGAAGAAGGGATCTACAAGGTTATCTCTGGGATGGCCAAGGATAAAGCACCAGGCCCGGATGGGTTTTCTATAGGTTTCTTTCAAACTTGTTGGGACATAGTGAAAGTTGATGTTTTGCAGGTCTTTAGTGAATTTCACTCTTTTCAAAAGTTTGAAAAATCCCTTAGTGCAACGTTCATTGTGCTCATTCCTAAGAAACACGGGGCTTCGAATATTGCATATTTCCACCCTATAAGCTTGGTTAGTGATGTTTATAAGATTATTTTGAAAGTTCTAGCTAACAGGTTAAGTCCTGTGTTGGAACATATTATCTCCAAGCCTTAGAATGCATTTATCCGTGAGAGACAAATCCTTGATTTGGTGCTTATCGCAAATGAATGCTTGGATCATAGACTGCGGGAGGGAGGTTCAGGGATTCTTTGCAAGCTTGACATGGAAAATGCATATGATCATGTCAACTGGGAATTCCTCTTATACCCGCTTGAGAGGTGTGGTTTTGGGAATAGGTGGATTTCCTGGATGCATCATTGTATTTCAACAGCCCGGCTTTCAGTTCTAGTTAATGGTACACTGGCTGGTTTCTTTGATAGTTCCCGGGGATTATGGCAGTGAGATCCTCTTTCTCCTCTTTTGTTTGTTATAGTCATGGAGGCTTTAAGTCAAATGGTGCAGGTCGTTGTTGGTGGAGGTTTCTTATCTAGTTTTCAGGTTGGCAATGGGTCTGATGGCCCTATTACCATTTCACACCTTCTTTTTGCATATGACACCTTAATCTTTTGTGAAGCGGATAATAGCCAGATCCAAACCTTACGAGCATTGGTACTTTGCTTTGAAGCAATGTCAGGGCTTAAAGTGAATCTTGGTAAGTTCGAAATGGTTCCGGTGGGTGAGGTCTCAAATATCCTTATTTTAGCAAGTTTTTTGGATTGTAAGGTGTCCTCTTTACAATGAAATATTTGGGTCTTCCATTGGGAGTAACTTTCAAGGCTAGAGCTATATGGGATGGGGTGGTGGAAAAGATAGAGAAAATGTTGGCTGGTTGGAAACGGGTGTATTTATCGAAAAGGGGTCGTCTCACTCTTATCAAGAGCACCCTTGCTAACCTCCCCACATATTTCTTATCTCCGTTTCCTATTCTTGCAGGAGTGGTGAGTATGATCGAGAAACTCTTTAAGACATTCTTATGGGAGGGTTTGGGGGAGGAGAAGAAGTTTCATTTGGTTAGTTAGAAGACAGTATGTGCCCCAGTTGATTATGGGGGTTTGGGATTGTGTAATTTGAAAACGTTTAATAAAGCTCTATTGGGGAAATGGCTATGGAGATATCACTTGGAGGGAGGATCATTGTGGAAGGAGATTATGGACGCTAGATATGGTGTTACTTGGGGTGGTTGGTGTTCCAATGAAATGAGAGGGGTATATGGAGTGGGTTTATGGAAGTTTATAAGGAACGGTTAGCCTTGTTTCGAAAAACATATTCATTTTGTAGCCGGTGAGGGTAGTTGTATCAGTTTCTGGCGGGACGTGTGGTGTGGTGATCATGCATTGGAAATGGCTTTTCCAACTCTGTATCGTATTGCAGCTAATAAGGAGGCCTTAGTGGCGGATATGGGGCCATTTGTTCATGGTTTTCATCAGTGGAATATTCTTTTCAATAGTGATTTTCATGATTGAGAATTATCTATTGTCTCAGATTTTTTCAGTCTATTATATTCCATGGGGACTCCTCTGGCACAGTGTGACAGTTTGAAGTGGAGGTCTAGTAAGCACAAAAAATGTATTGTTAAGGCGTATTATAACATTTTGATTACACAGGACCACAATCCATTTCCCTAGAAGAATATTTGGAGGTCTCGTGTGCCTTCTAAAGTAGCCTTTTTTGTATGGAACGCCGCTATTGGGAAGATCTTAACTACAGACAATTTGCGGAGGAGAGGATGTGTAGTGATGGATTTGTGTTGCATGTGTAAGAAGAATAGACAATTTGTGGACCATCTCTTACTACATTGTGAAGCCACAAGGGTATTGTGGGATGAGATCTTTCAAATGGTTGATGTTACCTGGGTTATGCCTTTGAGGGTGGTGGATTTGTTAGGTTGTTGGAGGAAGATGCGAGGCTGTCAGGAAGTGGCAGCAGTGTGAAGATAAGGAACGCTCATTAATTGAGCTGAAGAAGTTCTTTCTCAACATCTTACTACTTTGGTTTTCCGTTATTGTATTAAATGGGGACAATGTCCATGATTTATTGTCTTTAATTTCTCGTACTTAAGAATGTTTTTAGGTGTTATTCTGTATACTTCCTGTGTACATGGCCTATGCCTATTTCATTCATATCAATAACATTATTTCTTACTTATCAAAAAAATGTTTTTCACATTTTCTTAACTTCATGGTACTTAACCTCATGTAGATTGGCAAAACAAAGGTCCTATAAGTAGAATTAAAGAAGAAATTTTTCCACTTCGATCATTGTTGGCAATTGTAATAGTCTGCCAAAAATTTAAAGGATGAATTTCTTTAGGTTTTAGGAACCGTATAAGTTTTCATGAATCGATTAATCGTGTAGGTTTTAGTCTGTCAGTATAGTCAGTATTACCACTAATTATGGTGCCAAAAGTGCAATTTTATTTATTTGAAGTAGTTAAAAGAGTTAGATACGGTTTGCGCCATTAGACTCAGAGGAATATTTAAGATTTTATAGCGCAATACACCTATTTTCAGTTTTTAGATGAAAGACTTGTTTGAAAACACTTGTTTGATTATTTCAAGACCCTTTGGAGTCAAAATTTGATAAACGATTGTACTAATAGTTAGTATGTTTGTTTAGAATCTTTTAGTGCAAAGTTTATATCTCACTTTTTTAGAGTGAATAGTAACCTTGATAGTAGCACCAAATGCAGTATTTTCAAAATCATAGTGTGAAATGTCTAAATTAGGATAGAAAAGTTTTATTTGGACACTTAGAAAGATCTTAGCCACATTTGGTGAAAATTATTGGACACTTAACATCAAGAGGAACAATAAGATGTAAATGTGAGGAAATCAATGTGTGAGATCATGCCACCTAAGCAAAATACTATTTCATCCAACCAACCCATTTGTGCCAAACCAAACAGGATTTCAACCCTAGTCAAACCCTAAATATTTAGAATTCAATTGAAATTCCGAAAACTTGGTTGAAATTGAAACCCTAAAAGGTTTCCCCAAACCCCAAACTTGATTCCAAACCCTAAATGGATCTGATTTCTAGTATTGTGTTTAATCACTTGATTAAATCACTTCCACATGCTATTTGTAATCAGATTCCCCCCCCCCCCCCC
>QEOY01134045.1:0-27848 GCA_003123805.1 Juglans sigillata | reverse complement strand
CCCCCCCCCCCCCCCGGCCCCCGGGGTTCTCAACGAGCCTGTAGAATGGCGACCAAGGGAACAAAAGGCCCACCTCAAAACAAGTAAAGTCTCTAACCTGGCCCATCGATAGGCAACTCTAGACGCAACCTACATGAGGGAACATGCTGTAGGGGATGAGACCCATCGACGTAGAGACCCTTCGAATAGTGTCCAGCTCTTGAGTGTTTTTCTATGTAGTGGGCGTAATATACAGGAGACCCTTGATCCTCTAAAAGGAGGGGCATTAACGGAACACCAAGGACACTAGCGGGGTGAGGAAAATCGGAAAAGTACGCCGCATTAATGACACCACTACCCAAGCTACACGCCACATTAATGACGCATTCGAAGAGTCAAGCCGCTTTAAAGGACTCTGACAAAAGGAATAGTACAAAGGAGACATGCTATTATATAAATAGTAAGTCTCAGATACGAGAAAACTTTATGATCCCTAGACTCTCTTACTTATTTACAAACTTCTAAGAGAATTTACTAATTTTGGCATCGGAGACTCTACAGCCCCAAAGTTGCCCTCTCCTAGTTGCCTCTTTCCCTACCTTTTACAGGCCCAAGTTCGGAAGACCTGAGTTGTCGGAATTTGGCCTAAAGGCATGTGAAACACAACGTTAACAATGGTGCCATCTATGGGATCCTTGTAGATCTTACGTGTATTTCACATGCCTGCGACAACCCATTTTGGACAGCTCAGAAGAGACATTTTGGGGTGTGAATGCGTGTGTTTTTACATATAGTACAGTGCAAAAAGTACGCTCAATCGGGCTTGGAGTCCATTCCATGTTTTGAACAACAGTAGCAATGACTTATTCAAACAAGCATAGGCTGTAGCAGATGAAGATGACTCGAAAACTAGGACCCTACCATACATTTGTTTTAGCCCTATTTTTGCTCCTTTTGCAATTATTAGTTGAGTGAGATGTGTTCCATGATATTTAGGAGGACAATGCTACATATCCCGTTGGTGCATCCCGTTTGACGCGGCCCTCCACGTTTCACTTCCATTATTTTTTTAAGCCCACGTAAAACACATCCCCATCCCACCCCCCCCCCCCCCCCCCCAAGCTTGCGTAAAACTTCTCCCCTGCCCCACTGTGCCTTCGACTTCTCCTCCCAGCCCCATTGCAGATTGACATCAAGTTCGAGTTCATCTGCTCCACTCCATCTTTGAAGGAATCTTCGACCGGCACAAGATACAAAAAAAAAAAAAAGTTTTTTACCTCAGTTTCTTTCTTTCCCCTGCACGCACCTGCTGAGATAAACAATTTTTTTTTTTGTTTATTTGGAATTTGCTTGATCTTTTGAGTGATTTTTTTTTTTGTATCTATCTTTGGATTTCCATTCTCTATCTCTAGATTTTTTTTTTCATTTCGCCTCTTTATGGTTTTTTTTTACTGTGTGTAGTGGAATTTTGCAAATGTTGTTTTGTGTGTGGGAGTTTGTTATGATCCTTGCTATGAGTCACTGTATTGTATTAAGGAAAGGAATGTAAATTGAATGATGAATACAACTATTATGAAAATAGGGAATGCATATGAAATGTTTGTGAAAATTGAAAGGAGAACCGCAATTTTGTATTAACCAGTGGAATGCTTGAAAATGCAAAGGAAAAAGTTTGTAGTAACCACGTGTATTGCTGGTTTCCATTACTGCAATTTTTTAGAACAATTTCCCAGATTTTCAGGGCTTTTGTTGGAAAATAACTCCAAAGACAACAGTGTGAAAGATTCTTTCAATAACTTTGGGTTCTGGAATTTTTATTCACACACAAAAAGATCGAGAGGCATGAATTTGTATTTATTTAGTTGGTACAGTTGTTGAGCTTTCAAGCTTGATTTTTAAGACTTTATTGATGGTGTTTATTGTTGTTGCTAGTTGTCTAGTGATAGGTGAATATAAACAGCAGGTATGTTATCTTTACCCATTAAGAATGAAAATTCTAAGTGTTTCCTTAGTTGGGGGTACGTAATGGTATTCTAATGGCATTGTGAAATGTGATGGCAATTGATATGGCTGCTTAAAGGTAAACATGAGTACTTAAAGGTAAACACTTGATCTAGTATTCATAACAAGTGCCTCTATTTCATAATGTATTGATTATTTTATATGTTATCATAGAAGACATGAAAAGCACAAGCACCAACAAGTGCCTCCATAACTAGCTCCTCAATTTGCTGATATAAATGCATGTCTTTGAACAAGCTTGTTGATAGTTCTCGTGTCTAGTTATAGAGTTGTCTTATTTTTTGTCCCACAAAAGAAATGTTGATTATTTCTCCTTTGACTTTCTACTTTTGAAGGGGCCTTATAGAACAATAGAACAATATTGATACAATGTCTGAAGCTACTACGAAGCATGTAAGTAGCACTAGTAATATCTCACGCTTAAAGAACTCTTGTCAAAATGAATATCCAATTTGTTTTTTAGGTATTAAAACATGTAGACAAACTACACATACAGAGGATTATGTTTGGCGTTGATTTTTCAGTTGTCAAAATTTTGAGGTATATTATTTCACTCTTGTTTGCTAAGAAGTGAATGATAATCCTAGTTTGCTAATGCTTTAGTTGATTTTGCAAGTTGGGCATTCTTGCGGATATTTTTGTTGGTATGACCCGGAAATACCACCATATGGTAAGAAGATGATCAACCATTTAAAAACTCATATTCAAAAGATACATCTAGCAATGGATGTCCAAACAACTCGGCATCGACTAGAAATAGAGATTGAGAGGCGCAAGAGAAAGGTTGAGAGAGTCATGTACATCTTAGTAATCTCAATGTCATGGGTACTTTGTTTAGGCATGTTTTTTGGGAAATTCTAAGACAATATGTAATCTATGAAGTTAATTTCATGTAATCTTGTGTCTTCATGTAGTACTATGTACCTTAATGACACTCCTATGCAATTAGCAGTTCAATATTGTTATTGTAATCCAAAATGCATGATTATGATTATGATATTGCATCAACAAAAAGTTACAAAAACCACGAGTGCTTACATCAATAGAGGAAAACCATGACTACTTACATTAACAAAGAGTAATAAAAACAGATTCAATAAAATCCCAAGATTACAAAATTGTGATCAAAATTACAAACTTTTCTCATGGCATCTACCAATCAAAAAGTATTGAAGTCCTGATGAAAAGCCTCCACAATATTGTCCTATAGGGGCATAAAAAAATGTTAAAAGTGGCAACGCAATTCACTAAAAAAATTACCAAAATAATTTAGTTTTACATTACCTGTGGGTGATGAGCTGTCGAAGGAGTTGAAAAAAATTCCGGCACATGTGTCCAAACTTGACTTTGTTGATCCTAGTGTTAAAAGTATATTTTAAAAATAAATTAAATAAGAATCAATAAAACATTCAAACCAAGTGAATCGTAAATTTAGTATACAACTTTAATAAAAATGAACCTCAGCTTCATTGTGGTGCAATCGCCTTTTTGTACTAGATTTCTTAATACTCTTTTCAGCGGAGAGCACTTTGCTCTTAGACTGTGGTCGTCCCTTACTCTGAACTACCAATGGACTAAGAACTCTAGGGGTCGTGNAAGTAGCTTGATCCGGATGGCATGATGGCTTTGTAATAGGTTGAAAACCTAGTCTTCAGCGTAATGTTTTTTGAGTATGCAACTGCTTCCATAGCTTTGGTGAAGTCAATATTCGATCTGTGGATTCCATTTGCAGTTAATAGATTGCCTTGGATGACCTGAGGAGGGGAAGGAGGGGGAAGATCCTCTGCTGATTGTGGTTGTTCATCATTAACCCTGTAATATCGCCTTGAGATTGACATAGCAAGGCCTGTGACTACCCCAACAGTGAAAAGAGCAGCTGCAAAACCAATCAGAAGCGCAGTGGTAACTGATTTTCCCTTCTTGGCTGACTTTGGTGAAGTGTTTGATGTTGTAGCGTTAATAAGATGATCATTTCCTTTGACATCAAGAGTAAGCCATGAACCAAACTCTGGAATAATTCCAGATAGTTGATTGTTAGAAAGTACCAACCGTGTCAAGGATCTAATTTCAGTTAGAAACGTTGGAATTTCCCCTGTCAATTGATTGTTTGAGAGATCCAAAACTTCTAATCCTGTAAGCAGTGAAAAAGTAAATGGAATAGGTCCCACAAGGTGGTTGCTGCTGAGATTTAGAGCAATCTGCAATGATGCCGGCATCCTTGGTATCTTACCGGTAAGTTGGTTTCCTCCAAGCTGGAGTTCTAACAGAGAATCCAAACCGGAAATATCGTTTGGTATCGAACCACTGAGATGGTTACCTTGTAAGTTCATGTTAGTAAGGTATCGCAAGCTTGAAATCGAAGAAGGTATTGAACCGTTCAGCAAATTCCAGCTGATATTCAGTGTAGACAATGTCTGTAGTTGAGCAATTTCAACCGGGATTTCTCCAACCAGCACGTTGGATTGAAGCTTCATAACTTGAAGACGGCTTAGATTTCCCAACTGTCCCGGCAAAGTACCATTCAGGTTATTCCCGGCCAAATTCAACAGTGCCAAGCTCAGGCAAGAACCCAAATCCGGAGGTATAAGCCCGGTCAAGCTATTGTTATCCAGCTCTAAGTACATCAATTTCTGAAGTTTTCCAAACACCGAAGAAGGGATTGGCCCATCAAGAGAATTGCTTCCCAACCTCAACCTGACCAAACTTGGAGATATGTTTGAAGGTATCGATCCCTTTAACAAATTATAAGACAAATCTACAGACTGCAAATTTGACGGCGACAACATGTCTGAAGGAATCGACTCGCTTAACTTGTTATAACTAAGGTCTAAGTTCTTGAGGAATCTTGTAATTCCACTGGGAACTGTACCTTTAAAGTTGTTTTGATTGGCTGCAAAACGTGAAAGGGTTCTGATATTTGAAATGGCTGCTGGGATTTGCCCACTGAATTTATTGGAAGATAGAATCAAAACTTCCAATTTAGAGAGGTCTTTAATTCTATCAGGAACAGGGCCGGAAAGTTTATTTTCACCTAAGTCAATCAGAGTCAAATTCTGGTAACCCATTATTTGATCAGGAATTCCACCTTCAAAGCCATTCACAGAGAGCTCAAGCTGCTCTAAAACCATGGCTTTCCCAAGATTGGTAGGGATAAGGCCATTGAACTTGTTGCGACTAAGATTCAAACTTTTGAGGGCAATCAATCCATCTAACTGTAAACTAATGTTTCCATTCAATGAATTGAAAGACAGGTCCAAGAACTTCAACCCAACGAATCCTTGAAAAGTAGGCAGAGGACCAACCAACCTGTTTCTGCTAATATTCAAGCGCTCCAGCCCTCCAATCTCACCGCAACCCTCGATGAATTCCTCCGGGATTAAGGTCAGAGCGTTGTTGGAGACATCAATACTCATCAAAGAATCTATCTGGCAAAGACGATGCAGAAAGTCCGAGGAAGAGAGGGAAAAGCCCGATAGAGAGATTTCTGTTATGAAAGAATTCTCAGAGCTGCAGGTAACTCCTTTCCATGAACAAGGATCCTTGCTAATATCCCATGATAAATCTGTTTTGTTAAGGAGATTAGAAAGATCGATCAAGGTGGTTCTTTGGTTTGAGGGTAGTTCAGAGAAGACCAAAGGACAGAACAAGAACATGAAAAACAAGGAGAAATGGAGTATAGGGATGCTCTCCTCACACTTCTTCATTCTTAGCCAGGTGCTGAGAAATCTTTCCAACGTTCTTTCTCAACTATACATATGCATGCGCTAGATGGGACTAAAACAGTGATTGTTTTGGTTTCAGGGGAGATTGCAGAAAAAGGACAGATTTTACAAGTACTTGTAAAGAGATAGTACTTGGGTTTTTGGGGTTAAGGAAATTCGAAAGAAATGGGATAAAGAAGAAAAATGTTGGCGTATCCATGGGGGAGGTTGAGTTGACTGGACTGCTGGACTGAAACAGCAGAAGACTAGACTAAGGGGAGACTTTGAGTGGTGGTGGGGTTGTCAAAACTTAAAAAGCTTCTTAGACTTTTGACTCCAACACTCCTTCAACAAACACAGATGTCGTTTCATTCGAGCTTTTTGGAGGAGTGAAGAATATGGAGGAAGCCATGGAAGCAAGACCGAAGAACATGGAGGAGTGAGTGACGAAGTTGACTGACAAGGTGCAAACATTTTGCAAAGAAAACGAGAAACTCAAAAAATCTCAATAGGTGCAGGATGAGGAAGCAAAGTCTAGCGATAGTGAGCACATGAGGTCCTGGAACACACATGCTAGACTAAATAGGGAGGAGGAGCAAAAGAACATGCCGGATGAGCTCTGTAGCCTCAAAGGAAAATATGAGGAGATCGCAAGGAAGGTGGGTACGTCGTCATGAGTGGACCAACTGCTCAAGAGCACTGGTCTATCCTACACGAAGGAGGTGATGGTTGTATCCTTACCACAAAAGTCTAGGGTCACAGCCATGGAAATATACGACGGAGGAAGGGACCCTCTTGAGCACCTAGAAACATTTAGGGCTCACATGATGCTGCATGGCTTTCTGGGCAAGGTGGCATGCAGAGCATTTCCACTGAGCTTGAAGGGACTAGCATGAGTATGGTTCGAGTCTCTATCGATTCAGAGGAGGCGGCGCCCAGTGGAGTACCTCCTTACCATCAAACAGGGGGAGGATGAAAGTCTAAAGTCCCACCTGACCCGGTTCAACAAGGAGTGCATGACCACTGATGACCAAGACGAGAAAATAACCTTGGTTGCGCTTCCAAGAGGGGTTTGGCCACGATCCCAATTCATGGTTGAATTGGCAAGGAGGACTCCCATGACGCTGCGGGAGTTCATGGACCAAACCGACAACTTCATCAACACCCACGACACTTTTTGTGCCCTGACGGAGCCGAGGAAGAAAGAGCTGGAGCGAGCACAGAGGAATGTGAAGACCCCGACAGAGCCTAAAACCCGGGAGAAGTCGGAGAAGAGTCCACAAGACAAGAGGAGAGAGGAAGCCCTGACGAGGAGACCAGCACATCGGTTCGACTGGCCTACATTCACCATCCAAGAGGTCGGCACTGCATGTACTACAGGTCCACCTCGCATAACACTGAGGATTGCTTCTCCGAGCAAGGGAGAAGGGAGTATGTGGTGCAGACAAGACAACGATATCCCCTAGCCCAGGGACTGGAGCAAGAAAGAAGGCAAAGGTCACGGGAAATGAGCATGGACTGAGTCGACCGGCGTTGGAAGGAAGACAACCCTCGACGACGACCACCAGCGCGGGGGCCGCATCAAGATCATCCTCATTCGCCACCACGAGGGGTACCTCCACTCGGAGAAATCTGAACCATAGTGGGAGGATTCACGGGTGGGGGTGTTTCCTCCTCAAGTAGAAAAGCACATGCTAGGCAGGCTCGATACCACAAGGTGTACTCGACCAAGTACCATCCCGCCAAGCATCGAAGGGGTGAGCCTACCCCAATCATCTCCTTCACGAAGGTAGATGAGGAGGGGGTCCTGTACGCCCACGACGAAGCGCTAGTGGTGACTATGCTAGTCGCAACCTTCACCACCCGCAAAATCCTCATTGGCAATGGGAGTTATGCGGGCATCCTATTCTGAAAGGCCTTCGCCAGGATGGGAATAGATGTTGCCCGGCTGCATCTGGCCCTCATGCCATTAAAGGGCTTCTCCGAGAGTATGGTTCAACTCGTGGGAACCATCACATTGTCAATCTTTGTTGGTAGCACCCCCTACACGACCTCGGTCATGGTCGACTTCCTGGTGATGAGGACCCCGTTGTCGTACAACTCCATCATCGGAAGGCCCACCCTCAACAGCTTGCGGGCTGTCACGTCAACCTACCACCTCAAGATGAAGTTCCCGACTCCTAGCTGAATGGGAGAAATCCGAAGCGAACAGGTCTTGGCAAGAGAATGCCACGTCCAAGAGCTGAAGCAGAAGGATGATGGGCTTACCCCAGACGACACCTCCAGGAAAGACTAGGCCATGCACTTCTTAGAGAGCCTTGGCAGGCCTTAAGTCTACGACTCACCCCACCAGACTCAAGGGGGAGTGAGAGGGTGCATGGCCCCAGAGACAATGGCAGAACGAATGAAAGCTCCCCAGCCAAAGGCTCTGTTTCCTTTTATTTTGTAATATATCATTTAATTATTGTAAACTCATACTATTTAATGAAAAACGTGATTTTCCAATACAAGTACATCACGTCTACTTCGAACTTCCTTGTTATCAATAAAACGTTGACAAGACAATCTACGATTAATGAAATCAATAATAACAAAATCATAACCAAATTAATGATTACCTTCCCTGCGATGTCAGCAGGCGAAAGTGGGTCCAATCCCAAACTGTCCGAACAACATACTTCTCAGGGGGTCAAAGGGAAGGGCTAGGCCGAAGGTCACCTTATCCCTCCCCTGATAGAGAGCAGGTCCTGCCCCCCGGCAGCCTGAATAACTTACCCCGACCCCCATCATAGCGAAGAGTGGACCAGCCACATCGCTGTCCAAATAAGTCACCTCCCTCCAGGATACCAAAGGGAAATATAGGCTGAAGGGTTGCCTTATCCCTCCCATGGCGGAGTGCGGGTCAACTCTTGGCAACCCCGAAGACGAAGGCTTATCTTCCTTGCGAGTGTCAACAGGCAACTGTGGGTCCAGTCTCAAACTGCCCGAGCAACGTACCTTCCACAGGACCAAATAGGAGAACTAGGTCGAAGGTTGTTCTACCCCTCTCGCAATGGAGAGCGGGTCATGACCCCTCGGCAGCCTGAACAACTTATCCCGACCTCCATTGTAACGAAGAGTGGGGTCAGTGCCAGCCTAACCCAACACTTACCTTCCCTACGATATCAACATGCGAAAGCGGGTTCAGTCTCAAACTGCCAGAATAGCGTACCTCCTGTGGAACCAAAGGGGAGAACTAGGCCGAAGGCTGTCCTACCCCTCCCACGATGGAAAGTGGGTCTTGCTCCTCAGCGGCCCGAACAACTTATCCCGACTCCTTTCGGGAGAAGAGTGGACTAGTTATATCGCTGTCCGAACTTACCTTCCTTGCAGGATACCACAAGTTAAGGTAGGCCTAAAGGTTACCTTATCCCTCTTGCGGTGGAGGTGGGTTAGTCCTTAGCTGCCCGAAAATAAAAAATTTTACCTTCCTCATAAACGTCAACAGGCAGGAGCGGGTCTAGTTTTAGACTACTCGAAAACTTACCTCCCCACAGAGTAACAGGAAAGAGTCGAGCCAAAGGTTGCTTGGACCCTCCCGTAGAGGAGAGTGGGTCTAGCCTTTAGCCGGTCCGAATACTTATCTCAACCTTTACTGCGAACAAAGAGTGGATTCAGCGACAGCTTGTCCCAAATCCTACATTTCCCTACAATGTCAACGAGTGGGAGCGGACTTAGTCTCAAATTGCCCAAAAAAATTACCTCTTCGCGGGGTAATAGAGGCAAGTCTAGCCAGAGGCCCCTGGGACCCTCCCGCAGAGGAGAGCGGGTTCAGCCTTTAGGCTACCATAATACTTACCCCGACTTCTATTGCAACGAAAAAGCGAGCTAGCCTCACTGCCGTCCGAAGAAGTTACCTCATTGGAGAATCAAAGGGGCGAGTTTGGCTTGAGGCATCCCGACCACTCCCTGATGGAGTGCGGGCCTAATCTTTTGGCTACCATACGTGAATGCAATCTCCAAAGTGGAAAATTCAGAACAAGAGGCTACACGGTGTCAACAAGCGGGAGCGGGTTCAAACTCGAACTGCCCGAACAAATTACCTCCTTGCGGGATAACAGGGACGTGTCGAGCCAGAGGCTGCTTGGATCCTCTCGCAGAAGAGAGCGGGTCTAGCCTTTATGATGCCCGAAGAAATTACCTCCTCATGGGTTAAAGGGGCAAGTCGGCCTAAGGCATCCTGACCTCTCCCCAGTGAAGAGCAGGCCAGGTCATTCGACCACCTGAATACTACACCAAAAAACACGAACATCAGCGGCATGACAGGAAATAATGAACACATCGCGACATAGGCCAGGAGGCCCAGGTTTACGAAACTAACTCTTTCCCTTAAAGACAAAATGGTGATAGCATCCTTGTTTTCTAATCAGGGATCAAATACAAAATACCAACAGAGAAGCATGGGTATAGTTCTAAATGGCCTGGACAGCTTACCTCCCCACGGGATAAGGAGATGGGCTGAGCCAAAGGCCACTTTGTCTCCCCGCAATGGAGAGTGGGATCAACCCCACGACTACCCAAAAGCTTGACCTTGGCCATCAGCATGGCAAAAAGCAGCCCGTCCTACTCATCCAACTATGTGGGAAGGGCACGGGGACGACCTCATGCCCATGTAAAGCATGGCGACGTAAAGTGGAAGAATAAAAGAATTAGGCGAGGTAAAGCCCAACCAAAAAAAGGACAACGAAAAAAGAAAATCGTCACAAAGAGAATGCGGAGGAACATTGGCCTCGTCAAGCAAAGTCCTTAAGGCCTCAGGAGAATGACTACACAACAAAGCCAGAAGAAAATGGCAAGAGCAAGAAAGCCATCAGAGAGCGAGGTCATCAAGCATAGGCCGGACACTGGCGAGGTGGACCGTAAGGTCCCGTATGGTGAATCCCTGTAGCCAAACCCCCCCAGGCCGGCCACAAAAGAAAAGAATGAAAGAACGGAAGCAAAATGCTCAAAGATATATAGCCGGACATAGTCAATAAAAGGTAATATCATTAATCATCGACAATCGCAACATGACGCCACAAATTACAGAGAGCAAGGTACAACATGAAAAGACTAAGCACAACGATCGATACAAACCTAAAGCCAGCATCGTCGCATGGGCATTGGAACACCAGCTGCTACCCCCGAAAGATGGCCCACCGTCGGTATCACCCCCATCAGAAGCCATGGGTTGAGTGCATTTCTCAGAAGCCATCGACACAAAAGTAGAATGAAGTAAAGGAATGAGAATAAGCAAAGGAAGAAGAAGTTGGAAGAACAGGGATGGAAAGAGACCTACAGTACGATGAAAGTAAAGGGAACTCTAACCCCAACCATATTTATATAGGGGAAAGGCAATGGTTGATCTCCCACACCCCGTGACAGAAGAGAGAAGTATGAGACATTTCAAATCTCAGAAATGCAATCCACAAAGTGACACAAAGGCAAAGAGCTTCCTGGCATCCTCGACATTAAATGTAGCTAAAAAGATACCATCAGAATCATCAAAAAGTGAGCCAACAAGAAAGGAAGGGAAACGTTACCAAGGTAACCAAACGACAGGAACCTCCCCAACTTTAGACCCACGTACACGTCAGTAGAGGGATCTTGGCCTCAACGACAAGGCAGGTTCAAGTAATAATAATTCTCACCGTACTCGTCCGATGAGAAATAGTGGGGTAACTGTAAGGGGATTTCCTCCCCCCCCAAAGTCCCAGTGAGCCTAAAGAATAGTGACCAAAGGAACAAGAACCAAAGGCCCAACCTAGAACAAGTAAAATCTCCAACTCAGCCCATGGGTAGGCTCCTCTAGACGCAACTTGCATGAGGGAAAGTGATGCAGGGGATGAGACTTGTCGACCTAGAGACATCTCAAATAGTGTCCAACTCTTGAGTGTTTGTCCGTGTAGTGGGCGTAATGTACGGGGGACCCTCGATCCTCTGACAGGAGAGGCACCAATGGACCACCAAGGATGCTAGTAGGGTGAGGGAAATAAAAAAATCACATCACATTAATAGCACTATTACCCGAGCTACACGCCGCATTAATGATGTCATAGCAGAGCCACGCCGCATTAAAGAACTCTGACAAAAGGAATCGTACGAAAGACACGGACTCCACGAGGGCAGACATGATTTGTCCCCCAAGACTTATAATATAAATAGCAAGTCTCATGTACGAGAAAGCTCTCTAGTCCCTAACCTCTCTTACTTATTTACAAACTTCCAAGAGAATTTACTAACTTTGGCATCAGAGAATCCCCGACCCCAAGGCCGCCCTCTCCTAGTTGCCTCTTTCCCTTTCTTTTGTAGGCCCAAGTTTGGAAAACCTGAGTTGTCGAAACCTAGCCCAAAGGCGTGCGCAACACTGCATTAACACTATTAATCTGTCAAATTCATGTTATGAAATTATTATTCAACCTTTTAAACCTTGAAAATTTTATTGGGTCAAGAAAAATTAGATTTAGCTTGATAGCAACTCAAACCCTAGTCAAACCCTTTTTAAATCCAAAAGTAAGATCCATTCGATTGAGGCCCATTAGGCCCACGAATTTTGGCCACCTTGGCAAAGTTTCTTGAGGAAGTTTCCACCCACCCAAGTCTGACCACCCACTGCTTAAGACAACCCTCAAATAGTCCTTGATGAGAAAGCGAAGGCTACCTTACCATAACCACCTAGCCACCTTAAGGCAACCCATACCATGGGCAGTTTGTCCCTTGTTTTGGTCAAGACTTCCATCACTCAAGTGTCACTCAAGACCTCACTTCACCCTTCAGTTTGTGTAAAAAAAGTGCAGACCATTCCCTTTCTCATTTCATCTCTTTTCCTAGACGTTTTCCAGAGATGAACTTAGAAGCTCTCTTGGGCAATTTTCTGAGCCTTTTTGCTTGCCATTTTTGAAAACCTAGTAAGTATTTTCTCAAGATGAGTCCTTCATAAAATTGTTCCTATTTGAGTTTAGTTTCCATGGGTACATTTTTTGTTTGATTTCTTGGTCTTTTGATAGGTCAAAAATTGTTTTGAACATGAAAAGATCGTTTTGGGCAATAAACTGGATAGTATGTTGTATTTTGGAGTTTTTGACCCATCTAATGGACAGATCTTAGTCCAAAATTTTTATGGAGTGTAGTTAACATGTTTATATGAATGTTTATTAAGGATTCATTGCATGTTATTGGTAAGTGTTATTTTTATATGATTTTTATTCACTCTTTTATTTATGAAAAGTGTCATTTTTCCTTAAATACTACTGATTTTATTTTATTTCTACATATTTTTATTTATTTTATTGGATTTGAAGGAATGAGAAGATTTAGTACAAAAGGAGAGCATTTTGGTACAAAAGAAGAAACTACGGATCCAGACCGATGAGAGGCAGCGAGATCTGAAGAGAGCCGATGAGATTTGGGTGAGGAGCCTTGTCCCATAGGCAGCAAAGAGATTTCTCTCACCCAAAGGTGAGAAGAATTACCTCTCAGTAGGCGAGGAAACTCACCATCAGAAGGCGTAACTAAAAGGCGCGAAGATTTGGCGACAATGCTCTAGGCTGGACGACTAGTCTAAACGACCAACTTAAGAGACCAACTTAAACAACATCGTGGGCAACAACTAGAAAAGGTGAGAGGAGTCTCTCCTCTCATCCTGGTCAGGAGTTCTGAATCAGAGTCAAGATTTTTTATGTTTTAGAGTCTGAGTCCGAGTTTAGAGTTCCAGAATTTATTCTTTAAGTGTTCTTTAGAGAAGGTGGAACTAAAGGGCAGAGGTGTGAGCTGCATGCTTCATCAACCAACTTCAACGAAGAACATAGTTTTATTCTTTTTCTTTTCAATTCCATTATGAACTAATTCTATTTTCTAGAGATTTAATGTAGCCAAGCTGCTAACTATAATCAGTGAGCAAAACAATGAACATAGTATGCATATGGGCAATCTTTAAGAAATTATGCTTGCAATCCTTTCCATTCACCGCACATATTACTAGCACCATCATATCCTTGTCCACAAATATTTTGAATATCAAGACAATGAAGAGAAAGAACTACATAGATTACATTCTTTAGAGTCAATGTCGATGTATCTTTAACTTGTACAAGATCAAAAAATCGTTCATGTATAAAACCATTATCATCAACAAATCTCAAGATTATAGTCATTTGCTCCCTCTTAGACTCATCTCGTGCCTCATCAACAATAATGCAAAATTTAGAATTTCTAACATCTTCACGAATTTTATTTCTCACTTTCTTTGCAAAAACTTCTAAAATCTCCTTTTGGAATTTGGGTGAAGTATATTTGAAGATTTAGGAGCATTTTCTAAAACAAGTTTTCCAACCGTGTCATTATACGAAGCCAAGAATTTAAGTATCTCAAAGAAATTACCTCGATTTTTTGACTCAGGGATCTCATCATGACCTTTAAAGGCATATCCTTGAAATGTAAGCCATCAAACAATATCAATAGATGTTTCTATTTGGAGTCGATTGTTGAGAATTTGTTTGGAGCTATGTGCATTCATTACTTTATCAATATGCTATGATTGTTTTAATAAATCCTCACAAGATTTCACATTATTATTATGACAAGAGCAATGATCCTCCCCAATATGACTAAAAAAGACACAATGTTTTCCATCATTAATCTTCTTCCAACTTCTAATTTCTGTGACAGTAAATACATCTCATCCATAACGTCGAGATGCTTTCATTGTAAAAAAATAACAAGGTAAACAATATGCAGCATCCTTTGATGGAGAATACTCTTGCCAAGATACAAATTGTACAAACCAAGAAACTTGAAAGCGGCGAGGATGCTTTTCAGAAGCAGAAAATGGATATTTTGAGCGACGTATCTGATATGGACTCACTTTCAAGTAAGCTCTTCTTATTTCATCACGTTAATTGACTAGATAGTCTCACATAGGAGGACATAATCCTGGATCTCGTTGTAGAGAAGATATATCAATCTCTTTAGAATCAAGTGTTGGCGATGTGAAATGAATTTCTTCATACTCCACAATTGGAGAGTTAAGATCAAGATTTTCCTCAGGTTCAATCCTTGGAATTTTAAAATAATTTTCTGGAATATTAACTTCTTTTCTTTTGAAGAATGAGTTGATTGTTTTTAATTTAAACATAATTCATGAACCTAAATTTAAAATCAAATTGAAACATATAAAATAAAGTTAGATATATATGAATTCAATTACTCATGAAACATGAATTTAAAGTTAATGTTTAAGCACAAAATAAGTAACCATTCAATAGACATAATTATATATAAGCCAAACCAAGTAATCAATCTATTTCGAAAAGAAAAAAAAATAAACAAAAATACAACTGCATCAATACATGAAACAAGGGGAAAAGTGAAAAAAAAAAAAAACTTCAAAGACGCTTCATCAAATTCAATAGATTCAATACAATTATATATATGAAAGAAGAAGAAAATTGAAAAAAAAAAGGAAAAAAATAGAGAAAAGTCAAATCGTGTATCAGGCGACAGGCAGTGGCGAAACTATGAAAAGCTCATGATACTATTACTGTAGCTTGTAGGTTTGCCCCAAAACTTTACTTCAAGACATGAATAGGTAAGCAATAAGCCCATGATCAAAAGCTGGCCTTATCGCAGATGGTAAGGACAAGACTTTAAACTTTTAGCAGTAGAAAGTTAGAATTACAGAAAGATAGATCATTTTATTTTATGTGAGATGTATTTTATTTATTTTATTTTTAAATCGGATTAAAGTTTTTAAATTGGACTTATAAGTAATTAATCTATAAGATCAAAATAATTTTGTAGAGGGGGGGCCAAGATAATTTTTTAGAGAGGGGGCCAACACAAGATGAGATTAATATTATCCTATTAAATCATAAAAAATTAATATATATATATTCAAACTTTTGGGGGGTCGATGGCCCCTTGCCCCTTCGTAGGTCCTCCACTACAAAAATGCATGGGTCCCGTTGCCTTTTTGACCCTTCGGCAAATGTCCAATAATTTTTGGTATTTTCTTTGCTGCTTCTTTAATTCGTTATTGTGATACCCCATATGATAAAGATAAGGGTAAGCGGTGTATGGGGATCACACATTGTTTGGAACGGAAAATTTCTTGCTCTTTATGATGTTCCAATGTGGCTCCAATTGTATCATTGACTAGTTATTTTAGAGTTTAGGCCAAGTGGTTTGGGCCTTCTATTAGGACATTACAAATGGTATCAGAGCTAGCATATCCCAATAAAAAATGTTGGACTTGAGTCGGGTCAGCTACGATAGATCAGCTTGATGAGGATCTTGGAAATTTTAGGGGAGAGATTGTGATACCCCATATGATAAGGATAATGTTAGGTAGTGTATGCGATCTCACATTTCTTGGAAATAAGAAGTTCTTACACTTGATAAGGATGAGGCTCCAATTATATGAGTAGTCCTTTTCAAGTATATGTCAAATGGTTTTGGCCTTCTATTCTGGTGTTACAGTCATAGTTCGTCACCCTTATCTCCTACATGGACGCAAATACTTCTTCTTGTTGTGAACTTTCTACTAGTAGTCTCCTCATTCCACCAAGGAGGGAACCCACATCCGAAGATCCGTCTATTTCCTCCACTTGGTAATTTTGACTCAGAGCATCAGTGACCAAATTGCTTTCCTTGGATGATACTTGATCTCGCAACGATAATAACTTAGTTTCTGGCCATCTCCTTTGTCTCATATTGAGATTCTTCTATGTGAAGAGATGCGCCAATGACCAAATTGCTTTCCTTGGATGATACTTGATCTCGCAATGATAATAACTTAGTTTTTAGCCATCTCCTTTGTCTCATATTAAGATTCTTCTATGTGAAGAGATGTTTCCAACTCTTGTGGTCCATATATACCTCGTAGGCTTTTCCATAGAGGTAATGTTGCCAAATTTTCATGGTGTAGACAATTGGTGCTAGTTTCAAATCGTGGATAGGGTAGTCCTTCTCATGGTGCTTCAGTTATCGTGAAGTTTAGGCCCCTACTCTTCCTTCTTGCATCATAATGCACCCAAGTCCATACTTAGATGTACCACTAAACACCACCATTGGCTCGCGGGGCTCTAGCTTTGCCAACACAGGGGCCGTGTTTAACCTTCTCTTCAATTTTGTGAAACTTCATTCACATTGCTCTGTCCATATGAATTTGACGCTCTTTCTAGTCAACGGTGAAAGTGGGCTCGAAAGTTTAGAAAAATCCTTCTATGAATCTTCTACAATATCCATCAAGTCTAATGAAACTCCTAACCTCGTGGACCATTGTGGGGGCATTCCAATCTACGACCACCTCGATTTTACTTGGATCCACCACGACTCTTTCCTTGGATATCCCATGCCCATGAAACTACTCCAAGGATATCACTCTTCAGTGTCCTTGGAGTATACCAAAATTTCATCAATAAATACTACAATGAATGCATCCAAGAATGTTCTAAACACCCTATTCATGATGTCCATAAACACTATTGGGGCATTAGCTAAACTAAAAGGCATCACCGTAAATTCTAAGTGTCCATACTTTGTCCTAAAGGTAGTTTTGATACATCACTCTTTCTAATACGAGTGAAAGCAAAAAATCCTACGTGGATATTCCTATCTACACTAGAGAGTGTCTACATTGAACCTTAGATTTAATAAAGAAGTTTATTTTTTGTTCCTGTAGATTCACCTCTCGCTAAGCTAGCATCGGTGGCAGACCTAGAAGGGGCAAGGGGGCCATGGCCTCCCCAAAAGTTTGAAAAAAAAAATTAATATATATTAATTTTTTATGATTTAATATGATGATATTAATCTTATCTTGTGTTGGCCCCCTCTCTAAAAATTTATCTTGGCCCCCCTCTACAAAATTATTTTGATCTTATAGATTAATTACTTATACGACCAATTTAAAAATGAAATAAATAAAATACATCTCACATAAAATAAAATGATCTAATAACATGATGACACGTTTTACTATCAATGAAAATAAAAAAGGGAATTCGGATGGTTTTATTCTCCTTCCGTTGTCGCCTACAAGGCTACAATTCTGCAATTCTCATTTTCTACTGCTAAAAGTTTAAAATCTTGTCCTTACCATCTGTCAAAAGGCTAGCTTGATCATGGGCTTACCGCTTACGTGTTCATGTTTTGAAGCAAAGTTTTGGTGCAGACGTATAAGTTACAGTAACATTATCATGTGCTTTTGATAGTTCTGCCATTGCTTGTCGCCTGATACACTGTTTGACTTTTTTTTATTATTTTTTTCCATTTTATACGATTTTCTTCTTTTTTCATATATATAATTGTATTAAATCTATTGAATTTGATGCAGTGTTTTTAAAGTTTGTTTTTCACTTTTCCCATTCTTTCATGTATTGATGCATTTCTATTTGTCTTTTTGAAATAGATTGATTACTACTTGGTTTAGCTTATATATAATTATGTCTATTGAATGGTTATTTATGTTGTGCTTAAAGATTAAATTTAAATTCATGTTTCATGAGTAATTGAATTCATATATATCTAACTTTATTTTATATGTTTCAATTTGATTTAAAATTTAGGTTCATGAATTATGTCTAAATTAAAAACTAGCGACTCATTATTCAAAAGAAAAGAAATTGATATTCTAGAAAATTCTTCTAAAATTCCAAGGATTGAAGCTGAGAAAAATCCTGATTTTTACACTCTAATTGTAAAGTCTGAAGAGATTCATTTTACGTCGTCAACACTTGATTCTAAATAGATTGATATATCTTCTCTACAACGAGATCCAGGATTATGGTCTCCTATGTGGGACTATCCAGTCAATCAACATGATTAAATAATAAGAGCTTACTTGAAAATGGATCCATATCAGATACGTCTCTCAAAATATCCATTTTCTGGTTCTGAAAAGCATCCTCATCGCTTTGAAGCTTCTTGGTTTGTACAATTTGCATATCGGCTAGAGTATTCTCCATCAAAGGATGCTGCATATTGTTTACCTTGTTATCTTTTTACAATGAAAGCATCTCGACGTTCTGGATGTGATGTATTTACTGTCATAGAATTTAGAAGTTGGAAGAAGATTAATGATGGAAAACATTGTGCCTTATTGAATCACATTGGGGAGGATCCTTGCTCTTGACATAATAATACTATGGAATCTTGTGGGGATTTATTAAAACAATCACAACATATTAATAAAGTAAAGAATGCACAAAGCTCCGAACATGTTGATAAAGTAATGCGACATTCACACACACTACTTCGTGTGTATTGGAAACTTTTGTAAATGATTATAATTTTTTTTGTTCTAGCGATTTTTGGCAATAGCGTTTATATTGCTGGGGTTTTGTTACGTAGAAGGGCTGCATGGTGGCCAGTGCCGTAGAGGCAAATCGACATCCTTACGTTGATATTGTCTCTGCGGTTTTGTAACCTATTCCTGAGATGTCTGTGTCTCATCATGGGCCAAAGTATGTGGATGGTGAACTCTGTTTCCAGTTTTCTACGGAAGAGATTGCAAGATTTGCAAAGCCATTCTGTTATTCCATTGTTCTAAAGTTTCTAAGGCAGAGGCCCTCGTTGGATTCTATCCAGTCTTTCATCCATAACGGTTGGGGATTATCGTGCATGTCGGTTGTTTCTACCAGGAGCAGACCACATAATGTTTTCGTCCGAATGTCAAATGAACTAGATTTCTTGAAGGCGCTCTCTTGTGAAACTTGTGAGGTGAACGACATTCAATATCGAGCTTTTCATTGGAAGACAAATTTTAATGAAGATGAAGAACCTTCATTGGTACCTATTTGGATAGTGCTGCCAGGCTTCCTCCTAATTTTTATCATGAATCTTTTCTAAAGATCCTTACTGCACTGATTGGTTGTTACATTCGAAGGGATAATCCTACGAAATGTGCAACTCGCACGGATGGTGCACGTTTATGTTTGGAGATGGATGCTGCAAAAGATCCAATCCTTTATTTTTGGATTGGGATACAAGGGAAGGGACGCAAATAGGAAGTGATTTATGAGAAGCTCTCGGCATTTTGCTCTAGGTGTAAGTTGCAAGGGCACAACGTATGTACATGTAGATTAAAGTTACAACATAATGGAGATAAAATTTTGGTTCATAAGGATGAAAAAGATATGGATTCTGGAAAAGCAGATCAAGCTTCTGGACAGAGTGATATAGAGAAAAGCAAAGGCTTGATGGTTGTTTCAGGCACTACACAAGAACCTACGAGTGAGAATTTGAAAACACGGATTGTAGAACCTGGGGATCTTGTCCTAATTCCTAATGAAGCTAGGATAAAGGATGGACAGTGAGTACTAATCCAAGACTCAGAGCACATAAGTAGAAGTGAGGACAAGAAGAGTGAAGAAAAAATTTTAAAGGAGAGAGGGATTATCAAGTGCAGGAGGTTGAAGATGATACATCAGAGGGACCTGTGGAGAATAATGATGCAGTTCTAGAATTATATATCATGCCTGATGAGAATAGTGCTGAAAAAATTACTATGGTAGACTCTATTTCTAAACCTGATATGGAATTACATGTCGAAAATTTCTCAAAGCTTAAGATTATGCCACTGAAAATGAGGGAGCAGAGGTGAAGAAAAAATGTGTTCGAAAAACTTTTGGAAAGTTCGCAGCCTTACCTGGGTGTTAGCCCGGCCAAATAAATTTTCCTTATGATTGGAACGATTTTAGCATGGAATATTCAAGGTCTTGGAACCTCTCGAGGTAGATTAAAGAAATTGGTTATGAAAATGAAACCAAAAATAGTTGCATTAGTGGAACCGTTTGCCTCAGTTGATAAGATGCAAGATTTACTTCACTTGTTACGTATGGATAAGTTTATTACTAACTAAAGGGAGGTTGGCAAAATTTGGGTGTTATGGTAGGATGATATTGTAGTTTAGCTTGTTTTAAGTAGAGAGCAATTCATTTTATTTCCAATAGATGATGGCATTACAAATATTCTATGTTGTTTTATATATGCTAAGTGCAATATGGTGGAGCGACGTGACCTCGGGGAGCAATTAAATGGCCAGGTACTAGGAATTGATCCTTGCATTATTGCCGGTGATTTTAATATTATAAGAGAGGATTCGAAATGTCAGGGTGGAAGACCTCACCCGAGAGTAGCAATGGAGGATTTTAATTCCTGGATTTATCATTGTGGATTGATTGAAATGAAGTCTTTGGGAAGGAGGTTCGCTTGGTGTAATGGGCAGAGTGGTCTTTCGAGAAGCTGGGCGAAATTAGACAGATGCTTCATGAATGCTAGCTGCTTGACAAGTTTCCCTAATGTGACAAGCAGTTATTTACCGAGATCTACATCAGATCACTCTCCCATGTTCATGGAATTTCAATCAGATCCTTTCTCTTATGGTCCTTCTCCTTTTCGATTCTAACAAATGTAGATAGATCATCCAGAATTTTAGCCATTTGTGGAAAAAATCTGGCAGGAGGATGTGGGTGGTACGAGTCTCTTAGAATTGGCTCTCAAACTGAAAAAATTAAGGGGAGCTTTGAGAGATTGGAATAAGCGGATCTTTGGCAGAACTAAGACTCATTTACAAGAGTTACAATCCCAAATTGAAACATTGGAGTTGGATTTACAGCAGGAATGGGATCCGGGTATTGAACAAGAACTTGTGATGAAACATGTAGGTTTAGCTGGTTGGAGGCACCGGGAAGAGACTAGACTGGCGAAAATGACGAAAATTAAATGGCGTGCTGAAGGAGATCAAAACTCAAAATTCTTCCATTCCTATTTATCCTACAAGAGGAAAAAGAGAGTCATGCAGATGAGACTTCAAGATGGCACTTATTTGAGGTCACCTGAGGAAATACATTTAGGAGCAACTAACTATTTTTCAAATGTTTTGCAAAAGGAGTCACATGGGAGTTCACCAGATTTATCCCAACTCATTTCGCCAGTTATTACAGTGGAGGAAACTGAAGCAATCTATGCCATACCTTCAATTGAAGAGGTGAAAAGTGCATTGGGTTCTATACCTTCTAATTGTGCTCCAGTTCCAGGTGGTTTTGGAGAGGGTTTCTTTAAAAGTGTTTGGGATATCATCAAGCTGGATAGCATGGCAGCAATTGCTGAATTTTTTAACGGTGGTAAATGGCCGAGATTTTATACTTATTCTTATGTGGTGTTGATACCGAAAATGGATATGCCAATTGGGTTCGATAAATTTAGACCCATGAGTCTTTGTTCGGTGTTTTACAAAATTTGTTCCAAGGTGATTGTGAACCGTTTGTCATCTCTCCTTCCAAAAATGATATCTCTTGAGCAGGGTGCATTTATTCCCGGTTGAAGTATATTTGAAAATATCAGTCTTATACATGAAATGGTTCACTCTATTAATAAAAAGATACATAGTGGAAATATGGTTTTAAAACTGGATATGCCCAAAGCATATGATTGTGTTGATTGGAATTTCCTTCTGAAGGTGCTTCGAGCCTTTGGTTTTTCCAACACAGTTTGTGACTTGATTGGCGAGTGTATCTCTACGCCTTGGTATTCTATTCTGATGAATGGTATCACGAAAGGTTTTTTCCAAGGTGGACGAGGGTTGAGATAAGGGGATCCTTTGTCCCCCCTTATTTGTCCATTATTTTGAAGGAAATTTTATCACGCTTTATAAAGCAAAACGTGAAAGAAAAGCACTTTGGCCAGTTTTCACAAGCCCGAGGTACTAGTTTGATCTCTCACTTAATGTATGTGGATGATGTGGTCATTTTCATGAATGGTGGTCGAAACTCTATTCGATGCATTTTAAGAATCTTGGCTACATATGAGCATTGGACTGGTCAGTTGATCAACAAAGAAAAAACCGCTATGCTTTTTTCTAATAAAATTCCCATAGCTAGAAAAAGAAATCTCAAAATATTGACGTGTTTCTCGGAAGGAAAATTATCTTTTAAATATTTGGGGGTTCCCATTGTTTCCGGAAAACTGAAAATTGCGAACTTGGAGGAGTTGGTGAGACTGTCATCAATGGGGGGAAGAGTGGTTTTACTGAGGCATGTCCTTACAAGCATGGCTTTGCATCTACTTGCGGTCTTGCAGGTTCCTAAACATATTATTTCTTCTTTAAATCGTCTTATCAGTTCATTCTTTTGGGGAGAAAGTGATGGAAGAGGAAAGAAAAAATGGGTTGCTAGGAGGAACATATGTACACCAACTGCTGAAGGAGGTTTGGGCATTAGACCATTTGAGGAGATACAAAGAGCTCTTCAATTAAAAATTACATGGAAACTGCTGCATGAGACTTCTCTTTGGGCAAATTTTTTTGAAAGAAATATGTTGGGAATAAACCTTTCATGTTACTTGGTCCTCAAAAGGATACAAGGTTTTGGCGTATGATTGTAAAAAACATTCATACTGTCTTGAGTTATACCAAATGGAAGATTAAAGATGGAAATATATTTTTCTGGTATGATAAGTGGCTAGAACAGGGGTCTCTTGTGGAAACTTTTTCAATGGTTGAGCAAGCTCTATTAAAAGTCAAAGATTGTAACCTTGAAAGTGGATGGGATATGGCTCTTTTAGAAAGGCTAGTGGGTACCGAAACTGCAGAGAGTGCTCTCAATGTGCTTGCAAAATGTACATAGTGAGGAGACATGCTAATCTGGACCAAAGCTGAGAGTGGTAATTTTACCACTAAATCAGCTTGGGAATGTATCCGGGTAAGAAGTCCTACTCTGGAGGGGCACAAATAGGTATGGAATAACATACTTCCATAAAAAATTCAATGCTAATGTGGAAGGCATGCATGGTGCTCTAGCTGTGGATGACAGAATTAGGCAGATTGGGATCCCTCTAGTTTCGAAATGTAACTGTTGTAGGCAAGGGAAGTATGAAGATCTAAATCATGTTTTATTTGATGGGGAGGTTGCATCTGAGCTTTGGAAAAAATGTGGTTCTCTTATTGGCCTGCCGATTGGAAGATCATGGTGTGAAACATGTCTCAATTGGTTTCAGAGAGCCTCTAATTCCACTCAAATAGGTGTCATTCTCGGTCTAATGCCTACTATCATTTATTGGAGACTATGGGGCAGAAGATGCTCTGCACGTATGGAAGAGAAGTTTGAGTCAGTTTAGGCGTAATGGAATTCTATCTATCAAACACTGGGTAGGCATGCTCGGCCAAGGAGTTTCAAAGTTTAAAAGATTCACTCAAGCCGATTCTTACATTCTTCATAGCCTAAATATTTTTCCAATTCATATTCAACAACAACCAATTCAACTAATATCTTGGTCTACGCCATCACAGGGCAGAGTCAAATTAAATACGGACAGGAGCAGTCTGGGTAACCCAGGATCTTCGGGGGTTGGGGGAGTGATTCGAGATGTACAGGGATTTGTTTTGTTGGCATTTTCTATGAACCTAGGCTATGGTGATAGTACCCGAGCTGAATTATGGGCTTTATTGGAAGGTGTTAGACAGTGTAAACAATTAAATTTGTCCTCAGTTGATATCAAAATTGACTCAAACGTTGTCCTGTCATGGTTGAAGAAAGCTTAGTGCGGCATCTGGTATTTGGAGGATTATTGGGAGGAGCTTCAAGAGTTGATTCAAACCATGGACTACAAGATATCTCATATTTTTAGATAAGGGAACGATGTTGTAGGCTGGTTAGCTCAACGGGGTGCAAGAGAAGGAGATGTGGAATGGAGAAACACGCATGAGCTACCTTATTTGCTGTGGGGTTTCATCGGGGTCGATAAATGGGGCCTTCAATTTGGTGCAAAAATCATGGTGTATGGCTTTAATGCAGAGGTGTTTTGCGTGTTCAGTGCAAGAGGCATGCAGCGATGGTCTTTTTGTGGTCAATATCAGTGTTTGTTCTTTTGTTTAGTTTCGTTGATTGTGGTATTTTTTAGGCTTGTTTAGAGTTTTTTTTTTGGCTTTATTATATAGGCTTGTTTAGTTTGTTTCTTTGCTTTATGTTTGTTGTTTTGTATTTGGGAGGGTTTTATTGGCTTCTTTGTAATCGCCCAGATGTCTCGCTTGTAACCATGGTATTTCTCTGCCATAAGTAAGGACTTATTAATGAAATTGGGACAGGCTACTATGTGCATGGCTATCGGCTCTTTTAAAAAAAAAAAAAAAAAAAAAGCTCCAAACAAATTCTCAAAAATCGATTCAGATTAAAAAATTAATGTTGTTCGATGGCTTGCATTTCAAGAATGTGCTTATAGAGGTCATGATGATGCCCTTGAGTAAAAAAATCGAGATAATTTCCTTGATATGCTTAAACTCTTGACTTTGTATAATGACAAGGCTGGAAAACTTGTTCTAGAAAATGCTTTTAACTCTTCAAAGTATACTTCACCCAAAATTCAAAAGGAGATTTTGGAAGTTCTTGCTAAGAAAGTGAGAAATAAAATTTGTGAAAATGTTGAAAATTCAAAATTTTGCATTATTGTTGATGAGACACGAGATGATTCTAAGAGGGAGCAAATGGCTATAATGTTGATATTTGTTGATAATGATGGTTTTATACAAGAACGGTTTTTTGATCTTGTACATCTTAAAGATACATCCGCATTAGCTCTAAAGAATGAAATATTTGCAGTTATTTCTCATCATTATCTTGATATTCAAGATATTCGTGGGCAAGGATATGATAGTGCTAGTAATATACGTGGTGAATGGAAAGGATTGCAAACATTATTTCTTAAAGATTGCCCATATGCATACTAAGTTCTTTGTTTTGCTCACCAATTACAGTTAGCATTAGTTGCTGCATCTAGAGAGTTAGTTTATGTTCATGAGTTTTTCTCAAATTTGAATTTCATTATCAATATGGTGGGCACTTCATGTAAACGTCATGATGAACTGCAAGTTGCTTAGGCAACAGAAATTGCACATATGATAGTTATTGATGAACTTGAAAGTGGAAAATGAGCTAACCAAATTGGCGCTGTCAAATGAGTCGGTGATTCTCGTTGGGGTTCTCATTTTTATTCTATTTGCAGTCTACTATGAATGTTTGGAGCCACTTGCTCGGTGCTTAAAAACATAATAAAAGAAGGATCCACTTACCCTCAACACGAGGACGCGAATGCTGTTTATAAAATGATTACATTATTTCAATTTATATTTATTTTATATTTAATGAAGGAAATAATGGGTATTACTAACGTTTTTAGTCAAGTTTTGCAGCAAAAATCTCAAAACATCTTGAATGCCATGAATATGGTTTCTACTACAAAAGGACTTATTCAAAAGTTGAGAAATGAGGGTTGGGAAAATCTACGTGAGAATGTTGTCTCTTTCTTCAAGAAATTTGGTATTGACATTCCAGAATTGAGCTCTCATTATGCACAAGGTCGTGGTCGTCATCAACGAGATCACATTACGATAGAGCATCATTATCATTTTAAAATATTTAATGCTACTATATATTTTCAAATGCAAGTGCTTGACAATAGGTTTAGTGAATGAGCGACAAAGCTTTTAACCCTTAGCTCAGCTTTGGATCCAAAGGTTGCTTATAAATCCTTTAATATTGATAATATCTGTTGTCTTGCAGAAAAGTATTATCCTCTTGATTTTTCTGAGAACGAGAAAAATAATTTAAGGTTTCAATTGAAACGTTTTGAAGTTGATGTGCTTACTAATCCGAAGTCTCAGAATTTGTCATCCATTGCAGATTTATGTCGAAGATTGGTAGAGACAGAGAAATCAAAGACATACTATCTTATTGATAGATTGATTCGTCTTGTTTTGACTCTTCCAGTATCTATAACGACCAGTGAACGAGCATTTTCAGCTATGAAGATTGTTAAAACAAGATTTCGCAAAAAAATTGAATATGTGTTTCTAGCAAGATTGTGTTTTGTTTGAAAGTTTAAAATATTATGTTTTAATATTATTATTGTTTTGGGATTTGAAAAATGTCAATTGAGATTTAAAAAAGTTGAATTGTTTATTATATTTCGTATAAAGATTTGAAAAATGTGTAATAATGAGATGAGATGAGATGAGAATTTTGTATCTCATCCCACCCCCCAAACCTGCCTAGTTGTCTATATTGAAAGAGAAATAGCTAAGAATTTTGACTTAGATTCAATACTTGATAATTTTGTTTCTTTAAAAGAACACAAGTTACAATTTTAGATACTCTGTGTTTCTTTTGTTTGATATATTTGTATGAGTGTCTTTATGTTATTTCAATGATACATTGACGTTGGTCCAAATCTATTCTTCCAAGTGCAGAAGTGTCAAGTTGTATCAAGGATAAATCTAGGATCGTATTCCACAGGGACAAGAGATGGTTTATGTAAAAAGAAAGTGTATGAAATTATTTATGTAATCTAATTACAAAAGCAAGCCGTGAACATATCTACATTTGAGTCCAAATCGAAATGATGAAGTATCAAGTTCATTCCTACTACTTAACAAGTAAAGAACCTTGAAAATGACGTAAACAAAGTATGAAACTAAATATAGCAAAATAAAGTTGGAAACTACTTAAGATTGCAAAATGTGATCTAAAAGTTTAAGAGACAATTTATCAAACACCTAAGCTTCAGGTCTAACCCATTCATGGATTGTTGTTGAGTAGTTCTCATATTCCTCTTTACTCAGTCATTCACTCATTGAAAGAGATAATGACAATAAAATAAGATGATTCAAGCTCAGCTTATAGTTTATCCGAAATTCCTTACTAAATTGTAGAGTAAGTTTTGGTCAATGTAAGATGGAAAATTATGGAGTCTTATATCACAATCAAGCATTAGTTGTGCCTTACATCAACAACAAATCACAACTAGAAAGTAGAATTCCAAACTTTCACAGATATAACAGGCCCCACAAATCAATAAGATTATCAAAATGAAATCAATGGAAAAGTGAGAAATCAACTCCAATCTAATGATGGGTTACTCCCCAAAACTTAGTCTTAGAAATTTAGCCTAACATGTTCAAACTAGAACTATGAGTACACATCTTAGCATCTACAAATTAAGAATAATGAACTGGAACCGAAAAGGGAGGAGAGAAGGGATTTCTCTTTTTGCTTCCGTCATTCTCAGGAGCCTCTCACGAAAATACCCTCTGCTGCTCCTCCGAAAAAGACACCCGCGTCAAAGCCTCTGCCACTACCACCA
>QEOY01134044.1:21130-41117 GCA_003123805.1 Juglans sigillata | reverse complement strand
GGGGGGGGTGGAGAGATATGTAATTTGGTTATAGATATAAAATCGAAGAGTATAAGGAGGAGGAACTGACATCGCTGGGGGCCAGGACCGTCGGGGGACTTGAGGGAGTCGAACTTGGAGGCGGCAAGGCGGGTGGAGCGGTCGGGGGCTTCAGGATGGTCCTCGCGGAAGCCACGGCCCTTGGTCTTCCTGGCAACCGCAGAGGAGGAGGCGGCGCCAGTAATAGCGGACTTGAGCTTCGGAAGAGGAGCCATTGGCGAGGTGGTGGCGTCGGCTGCTACGGTGTCCACGCCCCCGTCCTCGTCCATAAGGTCGTCGTCCTCCGGCTCGAAGTCCACAGCCTCCACATCTGCTGCGCTTGCCATAAGGAAGAATGTTTGCTTTACTCTGTGTGTGTCTCTCTCTCACTCACTCGGAAGGGAAAAAGTTTGGGTGGATTTGGTAACGGTGGCCGGTGAGGGTGAAGAGCTATGGATCGATGCTGCTCTGATTAGGTTTTTATATGGCTCTTTCTGAATTACCTTTTAAAGGTTTTGGGCCTTTTCAATTGGTTTTGTAAGGTTTTTTTAAATGTTAACTGTAATCACAAAAAAATTATATATTCACGTGATTTTTTTATTTATATAAAATAAAACATAAATTTTTTGTATAAGTTTTTTGTCAATACATTTAGGTCTCGTTTGATTTTTTTACTGTACTCAGTTAGCTAAGTTTACTTTAGATTTAGATTTTTTTTAATATCTAAATACTTGACTCTCAAATCATTAAACTCATCTCGATTCAAAATCTTTTTACACGGATAATCCATAACCTTTTTCAACTCAACATCTCTTTACACGTGGGAGTCATAACATTTTTTAACTTTCTATAAATAAGTTTAAACTCATATTAATATCTAAACAGTAGGCCACATATAATTCACTACACCATCTTAACTCACTACTATTCATATAGAACTCAACTCAACATCCAAACGCAGCTTATCATTTTCTTTTTGGACCGAACCTAATCCAGAGATAGCATTTCATAGGATTAAAATTTGAAAAATCTTATTTATTATCCTCACACTACACATTACACATAAATTTTTATTTTTTATTTTTTTTCTTTTACCAAATGTATAGTATATGATTGATGAGTATAATAATTGAATTGGTTTAGGAAGAATAAAAAAATAAAAAATAATAAAAATAAATGTTATGTATTATGTATGAGGATGATGAGTTACAAAACTTTTTTTATAAAATAATATTACTTTTTATAAGGCATTTTAAGAAAAATAATAAATACACATCACTTTTCATCATATTTATACAACAAGATTTTAAAAGGTAAGTTGATTTTGTAAAATACCTTATAAAATTAATATTATTTTATAAAAATACCCACATGTATTATGAAATGGTGTAAAAGCAGGGACTATTATTTTTTGAGTTTTGTTGCTTAGACTTTAGAACTTAAAATTAGAAAATATATACATTCATAAAATGAATCTATTCAATCTAATCCAAACTGTATGAAAACTTAATACTAGAAACATTACAAAAATAGAGAAGTAAATACAAAAAATTACTCTAAATTAAAGCTAATTGAGAGATTTTAGAGTGCGAGAGCTAGCTGAATCTTTTTTTTTTTTTTTTTTTTTTAAATATAGCAAGCTGAATCTTGTACCATGATGAGTAGCGCGTTAGCTATTTACAAAAATAAGTTTATAAACTTATTTTTGTAAGATTGATGTGTAGGTCAAATATTTCTTACACTCACGAATTATAATATATATATTATTTTAATTTAATAAATTTACACATATTAAAGCTACACAAAACGTATTCTAATCTATGCATCTCATTTATGAATAAAATTTACAGAACCATCTCAAATTATGACTCATTTTTTAAATAAGGATTAACTTGAAATCTAACTAGATCCAAAGGTCCAAAGAGAAAATGCTTTCTTAAAACCGAAATTCATAAAAATATCATTGTTTACATATTGTTGATATGAAAATAAATAATACATATTTTCTAAATACGCACATTTGATATTCTCATATTATCATTGAATGTTATGTCAATTCAAATTGGTATTTATATGAGTATTTTAATTACATAATATGTTGTGATAGTATCTAAGTATTACGTTATTCATATTTCAAAAAATATTATTGCTACTCATCATCCCAAATCATACATTTTACATATTTTAAAATCATTTTTTATTTTTGATTATTGTTAAACTAATTGAATTATTTTACTCATCATCCATTTATAACATATTAGTTATAAAAAAAATAAAAAATAAATAAAATATGTGTTGTGTGATGTGTAAGAATTATAATTAGAATTATTCTTTGTGATATCATTGCTCGTTCTGGTTGTAGACAAACCAGAAGTCCCCACAATACATCTCTCTCTCTTCGTTTGTCACGCTATGTTCGCCCCCTCTCATTCTTCGTGAGTTTTCGCCGCCAAGCTTGACACTAAGCCCCTTCATCCCCTAACCATCCGACCACAAATCCACATCAATAAATCATCTCCTCCATTGTCTCTTTCTCTCTGTCTTTCCCTCACTTTCTCTCTCTACCTCTTCATTTCACATATCTCGGCTACTGTCGCCCGTTACATGCCAAGTTGCCACACGCCACCGCCCCTTACATGCCAAGCTGTTGTCGTACTCGATCGCTATCAGTAAGACCTCTCTCTTTCTATTGGTCTCCCTCTCCGATTTAATTTTTGTTTACTCTTTTTCTCTGTCTGTATCCCCCTCTCTCGCTCATCTCTTTGTTTTGTGCCGTAGCCCATCCTCTCCATCTGCCTTTAACACTACAGGTGCTAGTATTGGATTAGGAATAATTTTCTCACTTATAAAGTGAGAACCTCCAAAATGTGTGAAAAGAGGAAGAATATGATATAAGGGAGAAAATAATTGTCTATTACTTTTTTCATAAAGAAATCCATAATGCTTTTCTTATGGGCTATATTGTTCACCACAACAGTGATAATTAACCGAAACCTAACTAGTGTGGTCCTAACCAATACAAACTTGACAACTAACGAGATACAATAGGAAATAGAAATAATTGGACATTACAATAGCAAATCAATATCTGCTAATAAAAAGACAATACAATAAAGCTAAACAAGCTAATTACGTCCTTAGCCACATGTCATCTCCAGATGCTCCTTAGTTGCTCAATCCAATGGCTGTGAATTGGACTAAACTTTACACTCTCCTTCCTTTACTCTTTGACCACCAATTTAGAATTCTTTATTCTCTTTCAAAGAAGTCCGAGCTTTAAGATCCCAACTGCATCCACCAGTGGCAGAGTGGCTAAAGGTGCCACATTTGCTCATAATTTCTTCTTTAACTGAGATACCTGGAAGGTGGTGTGGATCTTGGACTATGGAGGTAAATCCAAGCGATAGATTATGGATCCCACCCTTTATAACACTTGAAAGGGTCCGTAGTACCTTGGAGCAAGCTTAAGGTATTTCATCAGGGTCACTGATATCTGCTTGTAGGGCTACAAAAAAAGATAGACCCAATCGTCGACGGTAAATTCCATCTCTGTTCTTTTCATGTCTGCATACTTCTTCATCCCTTCCTGAGCACGATGGAGATTGTGTGATATCTCGTATTTACGTGTATTTTGACTAAATAAATTATTACATTTATTAAGTTTATGAACTTTCTTGTTTTAACTTTCAGATGATTTACGTTATATTATTTTAAGATTTTTAATTGTTAATTCAATGTATTTTCTTGTTACTAATTATAGTTCATTATTTAAATTGTTCTTTAATTTAAATTAATTTGTGAATTTTAAAATTATTGTGTTGTTAGATTTAATTATTTTATTTTACTTAATTTTTGTATTTAAATTATTTTATTTAATTTATTTTGAGATCATTTCCGTTAGATCATTTTTATAATTCAAAATATAAAAATTACACCTCATTTTTTTTTTTCTATTTTCTCTTTCCTCTCTTTTTCTTTTCTTCTTTTTCTTTTTCTTTCTTTTCTTTCTTCTTCCTCTGCCTTCTCCCGCGCGACACCCCCCTCTCCCTCTCTCTCCCCGTGCGTTTCTTCTCCTCCACCCAGCCACCGCCGCGCACCGCCGTGACTGACACCGCCCAGCCCATTCGCTCCCCCAGCTACCGGCGACCCCTCCCCTCCGATCTCAGCTCCTCCAGTACAGCCGTTTGCTCCCACGCACGACGCAAGGCCGCGGCACCTCTTGTGTTCGCGCGCCGCCGTCGTGCACCTCCGGCCACCATTTCTTCACCACTTCATCCTCGACCTCCTAGCAACCCAATGGACTCAACCCCAGCTCCGATCCGTCACCGGTGAAGCACATCCAATCCCATTTTCGATTTGGGTATTTTTGGTCTTCAACCACCCTCTACGCCGCCACCCACGGCCAACCACCACCACTACTAGCTTCACCGATATCCCTAAGTCCTACCCTATCAATCTCGGATCTTGGTTTGTCCCCGTTCAAAAGTGAATTTTTAAGACCACAGCCACAGTACATTTTGCACTGTTACGTTGCTGAGCCGCCACTTCTTGCACCTCCATAATCTTCTAAAAATTATTATATAGCGCTGTAAGTATTTTTCCAAATAATTTTCATGATTTAAATGTATTTTTGCAATAACTTATTTTACTGTGAATTGATTGGTTTTTCCGGACTGAGTCCGAGGTGTACGGGGGTTGGATGGACTTGAGAATAAAGTTGTTTGTGTGATTGGATTGTGTTGACATTGTTGGTTGGGAACTGTGTTGTTCATGTACATTATATATTGCACGCATGATCATGTTTGTAAAGAAAACTGAGTTTTCGTGTAATTGCATTCATGTTCATGTGTTAATTGAAAACTGAGTTTTCATGTGAGAAATGATTTTGAGTATGTTTGCAATGTTGAATTGACTGGTTTGAGAAAAAAGAAAAGAGACTGTAGGGATGGTGGTAAGCAGGGATGGTGGTATAGTCCCGCCTGTGATTCCTGCTTACGGTGCATGCGGTAGGGATGGTGGTAAGCAGGGATGGTGGTAGAGAGTCCCGCCTGTGATTCTCGCCTGCGGTGCATGCGGTAGGGATGGTGGTAAGCAGGTATGGTGGTAAAGTCCCGCCTGTGATTCCCGCCTACAGTGTCCGATAAATGGTTGGTTTTTGTGTGAATCATTTTCTGGAGAAAATGTTTTACGGATATTTTGGGCCAAATGGAATTTTTAGCATGTGTTGGAAAATAATCATTTTCGAAAAAAATGAGGTTTTGGGATCTGCATGTTGGTTGCATTAATGCATTTTTATCTCGTGGTTGCTTGGTTTATACTTACCTGCGGTACCGTTTTATGGTATCGCAGATTTTGATGTAAACGAGGATGACAAACCTTAGGCTTTGATTCCGTTGGAGGAGTGACTTGGAGTTGCTCTTGTGTATCAAGATTTGCTTTATTATCTCTTTATGTATTTGCCCTTTATGATATATTTTGGGATAACTAGATAATTTTTAAAGGTAATTTATTTTGGATACTTGTATTTAAATTTATGGTACTTAGTTGACTTATTATATTATCCGCTGCGACTTTTGTTGTGCACTTTTACATGTTGCACACATTTGGGCACATTTTGTTGGGATGCGTGACCCATGTTGTCATCACCCCGACGTCACGATTCTCGCGTCCCTATACGTGGGAGTCGGGGCATCATAGATTGTGTTTCACGGTTTCACCCACTGTAAAATCTGATCCATTGACTTAAGTTCCTCACCCACTGACTCCACTCTTACTGTGCGAGGTATATAGATAAGAAGGTGGGGAGGTGCACAGCCATATAACGCCTTGAATGGGGACATCTTCGTGGAGGCATGGATATTGGTGTTGTACCACCATTCGGCCAAGGGAATCCACTTGGACCAATCCTTTGGTCGATCTCCAACGAAATTGGTAGTGGTTGTAGTAGTCTCATTGGGTAGCTCGTTTCCCCCTTGACCCTTTGGCATACGTCACATTCTCTAATGTGCTTCTTCACATCTGCCTTGAGGCCTGGCCAATAGAATTCCTTACAAGCCCTATGCATGGTTTTATCGAAACCTGCATGTCCACCTAGAGCACTATTGTGGACTAGTTCCAACAACTTGGCATTAAAAGTTTCATCCCCAGGTATATGTAGTTGCCCTTTGTAAAATAATAAGCCCTCTTGGTGGGAATAGTGGGGGGTAAGGTGTTGGATAGGACGGTATGTACGTGTTGGTCAGCAGCGTAGTCATTTTTCAATTCATTAACCCAATCCACTAAAGGGAACGAAATGAGGTAGAGAGTAGCTTCTCCATAATTTGTCTTCCTTGAGAGTGCATTAGCCACTCTGTTTTCCTTGCCCCTCTTGTATTCTATGACAAAATCATATTCCAATAGTGTGGTCACCCATTTTTGCTGCATGGGTGTACCAACCTTTTGGTCTAGTAAATACTTTAGGCTTTCTCGGTCAGTTTTGATGATGAAGGACTGAACTAGTAAATATGGGTGCCACTTGTGGACTACTGAAACTAAGGAGAATAATTCATTTTCATAACTTGAGAGTTGTAGTTCTCTACCCTTTAGTTTTTGACTAAAAAATGTTATGGGTCTGCCTCCTTGCATAAGCACTACACCCATTGCCTCCCTTTATGCATCACACTCTATGATGAACAGCTGTGAGAAGTCTGGTAGGGCCAAGACTAATGGCTGTGTTACAGCCTCTTTTAACATCTCAAAGGCCATTTTTGCTTCTGGTGTCCAAGTAAAATTGTTTTTCTTTAACATCTGTGTGAGGGGAGCTGATATGCCCTCATACCATCTAATAAACCTTCTGTAGTAGCCAGTTAGGCCTAGAAATCATCTGCACTCTTTGAGTGACTTGGGAAGAGGCTATTGTAACCTGGCTTGCAGCTTCTCAGGATCTACCCGAATCCCTTGGGCTGAAATCAAGTGCCCTCAATAGGTGATTTCAGTGCATCCAAATCGACATTTAGAAAGCTTGGTAAAAAGTTGTTATTATCTCACTATTTCTAGGGCAGTTCTTAGGTGCTCCACATCACTTTTACTGTAAATTAAAATATCGTCAGAAAAAACTAAGATGAATTTCCTGATAAAGGGTTTAAATACCTTGTTCATTAGGTTTTGGAAGATTGAGGGTGCATTAGTCATTTCAAAGGGCATGACTAAAAATTCGTAGTGACTCTCGTGTGTTCGGAAAGCTGTTTTGTGAACATTGTCGGGTCTAACATGAATCTGGTGGTATCCAGATCGAAGATCCAGCTTAGAAAAAATGTTAGAACCATGTTATTCTTCCATAAGTTCATCTACTACGAGAATGAGAAACTTATCTTTAATGTAACCTGATTAAGGGCTAGGTAATCCACGCATAAGCACAATGTCTAATCTGCTTTTTTGACCAACAACAGGGGGGATGAGTAAGGGCTCTGACTCAATTGAATGACCCCTGAGTTGAACACAGGGGATGAGTAAGCACGATCTTCTTGATCTCATATTTTTGGAAGTAAGGGTAGCGATAGGGCCTCACTGAAATAGTTTTAGTTTGGGGCAATAGGTTTATAGCATGGTCATGGGACCTTTGAGGGGCTAGCCCCTTAGACTTAGCAAACACATCAGCATAAACTTGCAGCAAATCATGTATTGGTCCCACGGTTTTACCATGGTCCTCAGGCCCTGGTTCCTCCATTAATTGTAGCACTACACCCTTAACTTCCAACTTGGGGTCCTTATGAGCAAACCCTTAATTGATTAATTGAGAAGCTGCCAACCCCACGTGCTGACCCTGGTGAGTGAAATGCATGGTGATTGCTCGAAGTTCCAAAGTATGGTGCCTAAACATCTTAACCACCATATGCCCAACACCATGTCCCAGCCAGTCACAACTAGAACATGCATGTTGTCTGTAAAGGTCACCCATTGAATACAGAATTTGGTAGATACACATTCCCCTTCACTGAGAAGTTGCTCCCACTAGCCACCCTAACTTTAACCCTGTTTGCTTGGTTAAGAGATAGTTGTCCCCTTCTGACAATAGCTGGGTCTAGAAAATTGTGTGCGCTTCCTGTGTCGATGAGAATGATAGCCCATTGGGAACCTACTATCCCTTTAACTCTCATTTTATGCGGATTGAGGGAGCCTGTGATGGCATGAAGTGAAATTTCTGGGTTAGCATCCACAAATATGAAGTTTAAGGCCTCAGTAACTATTTCTTGGATCTGTTCCACCCCATTGTCTACCTCTACACTGTCTTCTAGCACCTCCTCCAAAATATACAGCTTAGGTTTTTTGCACCTGTGGCCTAGGTTCCATTTAGAGTCGCAATAATAGCACAACCCTCGTTTCCTCCGAACTTTCATTTGAGGTTAATTAATTTTCTACATTGGAAGTTGGGGCTTAACCATGGTTTTAGTTTGCTCAATTGCAGGGGCTGAAGGGGTTTTTAAAATCCTTGGTTCATTAGATGGTAGCATTGACCTTCTATGATATCTTCTAGACAGTGCCACATTTTCCTCTCGAATCTTTGCTTGGCTGGAGGCTGCAATTAGGCTGAGAGGATTAAACATCCTCACAGTTAGCCGTATCTCATCCTTGAGACCACTTAGAAAACAACTTAGTTTGTTTTCTTCGGAGAGCCCTTTCAATCTATTCAACAGATTTTAAAAATTGGCCTTGTAGTCTTTGACATTGCCTGTTTGCCGCTGCCTAGTTAGTGCTTCCATTGGATCCTCGTAAGCACTTGTGTCAAAACCACTAGGAAAGTGGCCCCGGGACACGCATCGACACTGCCCTTGACATGCCAAGGCAACCCCACAGCCAGCCTGCATGCATGCTATGGCCCATGCCTTGACATGCATGAGGGGACCAATGAGGCTACTGGTCGCGTGCAGCCCAGTGTGCGCATGCCTATGTGCATGCCTGGCGAGGCTAGTGACCGCACGCAGCCTAGCAGGCGGGGCGTGCGCCTCTACGCAAGCCCATGCGCGCACCCCTCCCCAGCAGCAGCAGCCAGCAAGGTTAGTATATTATGGCACGAAAACGTATTAGTAAAGCACGAAAAAATGAGTCAGTCCGAGAACATCCCCATTTCCTCCATATTTTGAAACCAAATTAGGGTCTTCCCTTCCATGTGGAAGAATGTTAATCTCCGTCCATGTTGTGGTAGTATATTATGGAAGGTAAAGAAGTGGTTTACCTTATAGATCTAGCCATTGGGACCCTCCCCGTGGAAACAAGGAAATTTCACTCTCACTGATCTAGTTAGCACCTTGTAAATTCAACCATTGGGACCCTCCCCGAGTTTCCGTACATGAGGTCGAGGGCGCCACAATAGTAGCATTTCTTGAATCCAAATAGGGGCTGGACGATTTTGTAATTACAGGGAAAGGTCATGGGCTTTTTCATAAAAATTGTATTTGATGCAGGTTTTCTTTTCGAAAAATTCTATACATAAGCCTCACACTCTGTACACCACTTAAAAATATATAATTTTACTTTTTTACCATCATATTTCATATTTCATATTGAATTGAAATGTGAAATATAAGGATAAAAAAATAAAATCACATATTTTTAAATAGTATGTAGGAGTGTGGGGCTTCTGTGTAGCACAACTCTTTTTTTTTACCTTTCGTTTTCGTTGACGACAGCAGACTAGCAGAGGAGAAATTTCTCCTTCAATGAATCGGCCCTCTCCTCTGTCCTCTGCATATTGCCGCCGGCAGCCTGAGTCCCACATGGGCAGACCCCAGTCGGCAATCACCCACCCCACCCCACGCCTTTCCCGGTTTCCCCTTCTTCTCCGTTTCTCCCTAGCGCTGCCCAGAGTCCAGACCGAAATCGAGGAAACCTCTCCACACCGTCGCCGTCGCCTCCTTCCGCTCTTGTTGGTCTTTCAACTTGCTCCTCCGTCTCAGGTAGACGCCCAAGTCCCAGACCCCACGTTCTTAGTTATATTAAAGCTTGATGATGATGTTTATTTTTGTTGTAAATAACCTATATTTGTATGTGTATTCTGGTCATTCTATGCTCAAAGGCTTGAATCAAAAGGATTAATTGAGGAAGTTTCTAAAATCTAAACAAACTTCACTTTGTTTTGTGTATGCCCATTGCTCAGTATTTAGAACTTTAGGTCCTTAGGATAAAGAAGCTTTGTGTGCGGCTATCACTATCAGGCCTACTACATTACTCGGTACATGCATGTTTTCCTTGTTATGTGTTGGGTATCTCAAGTTATTCTTGGTAAAGATTAAAGAATGTTCGAATTTATAATGTCAAAGTTGATTTCGAGGCTTTCAAGGAATTAGAAGTTTGAGGTTAAGTTTATCTACTGATGTCAATGACACTAACTGGTCTGAACTCTGAAGCCCCCTTTTTTGGCTCAAAACATAATGGTCGAACTCTCTTTGAGGTTGAGCTCGTTTGAGTTCAGACGTGAAAGTTGTTCCATTGTACTTTTTAAGAGTATTAAACATGCACAGCCTGAAGTTTCTTCTATAGAAAATATGTCATTACTTGATAAAACTGTTTGAGAATAATTGTTTTATTAGAATAAGTGTTGAATGAGTGTGAATATGTCAGTAACGCAATGAGCTCCTCTTCTGCTGCTGCTGCTTCATCAACTTCTTCTCAACTCGCTTCCTCCAAAGACAAATTTTTCTGGGGCTGCCTTTTCGTCGCAATCGGCTCTGTCTTCTTTGTCAGTTTTCTCTTTGCAGCCGTTGTGTCCAAGCTCCTTCCCCCATCCAATAACGCCCTGATCTCCGCCATTCAAAACGACTGGTAAACAATTTATTCCTACAATTTGATCTTTCTTTCTCCTCTCCTTACATTCTATAAGGTCTAGCTATTAGGCACAAATTACAGGTTTTCTTATGTATTTCTTGGCGTATAGTTTGCTTTCTTTGTTTTCGATTACCGTTTCTTAAAATCCAATGGTTTTGAAGTTTCTAAAAGTTCTTGCTGCATTTTGTTTATTATGCCATTCTGGGTTTCATAAATTTTGCTGCATTTTGTTGTGTTGAATTACCTATGTAAACACTTCAATTATTGGGTCTATTAAACTTTTTTGGCATTTATATTTGCTGGAGTTTTATTTTCTTTTTGTTCATGCTTTGATAGGTATTACTGCTTCTTAGTGCCTCTGACTCTCCCTGTTCTTGTGGTTGCTGTATATTTTCATTGGCTCAGTATGAAATTGTTCAAGCACGCATGATTTTTGCTTGAAGCCATCAGGTCTGAAATCTCTCTGCATATTACTATTTTTTGAAGAACAAGAAACTAAAATTATGTCTACTTATTTCCTTCACAAAGTACGCAACATTTAATTTCATACTCATTGATATTTACATCTAATTCAGGATTTATTCCTCCACTTTATGATCCTATTATGTTGGGGTGATGGGCTTCCTGAACGAATCTTATATTTCTGCAATTGTGCTTCTCAACTTAAAGTTTAGTAGATGACAAAGTTCTTACTGTCTGGGAGTATTCCGAGAGAAATATGAACTCATTATGACTAAAGAAAAGATCAATTACTGTCATTATGCCGTCTAGCTCACTTCCCAATTTAGAGTGTTGTAAGTTCCTTTAAGGTTTCATTGTAGACATGAATGATGCATCTAGTGTTGCATACTTCTCATACAATTTCTCAAGTTCATTTAAGTTCTAATATATATTTACTGTGCTTCAGGGAGTTCAACCTCTTCTGTATAAGATGCCATGCTGTTTCTTTTGCATGTATGAGAGCTCCCAAACATTTTAGCAGACAAATCTTATTCCTAAACTTTCCTTTCCTGGGCACATTAACATTGCAAAAGGAGGATTTGAAGTTCGATGATTCGATCCCTTGACAATAGAAGCATAGATATCCTGATTATGAAGGCATCCAAAAGACTAATTGCAAAACAATTTGTTCTGCTCAGTAGCTGGATGACATTACATACAAGTGAATAAAGTGAGAGATTGTTCAGCGTGTGGGTTTCATGCTTGCAAAAGCAGATGTAAAAATTGTTTATCTGTGGTTGGAGGGTAGATTTGGGCAATAATTCTGCTTGTAGAGCAGTCGATTGGTCTATGTTCAAACTTCCACCAGAAAGCCTTCAATGAGTCATGTACTGTTGGACCGGAGTGCTGAAGGGCCGAAGGCAATGAGACTGAATGAGAGAGACTCAAATAGAACACAGCAATCGAGGATCCAAAAGACAATAAAACAAAACATGAGAAGTGGTTTTAAGAACCCAAGCTGCATTTTTCTTTTCTTCTTTTTTAAATGCTGGTGTCTGGATATGAAAATGGTTCTTTTTCAAAATAAAACATGAGTTAATTTGGAATGCATCTCTATAACCTGACATTTCAATTAAAACTTTATTTACTTACCTTCTTCCTCCCCATTGCTTTCTTCGCCTTCATGGATATGTTTCAACACTAAACAATCAGATTCATATGATGGAAAGTGGAAACCGATGCAATGAAAAGAGTTTTCAAAGCACCTGTTGGAACAATTTCAACAGTTGGTTAAAATATATTCAATATTTATGCAATTAATTGAAATATTGAGATAGTAAAATCCGAACCATTTAAATTGAAATTATTTATTTTGAATGGAATCATTCATTTTGAGGTCAGAAAACACGTGCTGCTGCTGTACAATCCATCTTTTGTATTCTTCTTATCCGAAAAGATAAAAGAGGAGACAAAATTATTGGGCTTCCCGAAATTTTTTCTTTTTAATTGAGGACTGCATTAAAACAAAATTAAAAATATTTGTCAAGTTTATTTTTATAACGAGATAAGATTAGATAAATTAAAATTAAAATTAAAAATTAAATAAAATGTTATTTAAATATATTTTTTAATATTATTTTTATTTTAAAATTTAAAAAAGTTATAATTGTTTATTTTATTTTGTGTAAAAATTTTAATGATAAGATGATATGAGATAAGTTGGAAGGAGTTGTGAAAATAAACGTGGCATTAGAGTAGAGGGGTTTTGATAAAAATCTCAAGAAATGATATTTGCAATCTCAAGTTTGTAAATTCATCTCATTATTTTTAAAAGAATCATGTTACATAAAAATCTCACACTTTGTATACCGCTTAAAAATATATGATTTTATTTTTTTATCTTTCTATTTCATATTTCATGAAATATGAAGTAAAATAGTAAAATTAAATGTTTTTAAGTAATATACAGGAATATGAGACTTAGGTCTAGAATTTTTTTTTAAATAAATAAATAAATATAAAATTTTTAATTTTTTTTAATGATAGACCTCTTTTTAAAGGAAGATGATTGTACTGGCATTACTCGTGCATGATATATTTTTACCCATTCGATAAAATAAAAGAAATAAGGAAAATGCTACTTGCCCTGTTCTAACATCCCGTTATTTCATCTCGCTCGACGTGGCTGACTACTTATTCATTTATTTTAAAACAAACAAAGCAACGGTACAAATTAGGTCCCTTTCTCCCGCGCGCATATGCCCCTGCTCTCCCTCNGTAAAAATTTTAATGATAAGATGATATGAGATAAGTTGGAAGGAGTTGTGAAAATAAACGTGGCATTAGAGTAGAGGGGTTTTGATAAAAATCTCAAGAAATGATATTTGCAATCTCAAGTTTGTAAATTCATCTCATTATTTTTAAAAGAATCGTGTTACATAAAAATCTCACACTTTGTATACCGTTTAAAAATATATGATTTTATTTTTTTATCTTTCTATTTCATATTTTGTGAAATATGAAATAAAAGAGTAAAATTAAATGTTTTTAAGTAATATACAAGAATATGAGACTTATGTCTAAATTTTTTTTTTTTAAATAAATAAATAAATATAAAATTTTTAATTTTTTTTTAATGATAGACTTCTTTTTAAAGGAAGATGATTGTACTGGCATTGCTCGTGCATGATATATTTTTACCCATTCGATAAAATAAAAGAAATAAGAAAAATGCTACTTGCCCCGTAACATCCCGTTATTTCATCCCGCTCGACGTGGCTGATTACTTATTCATTTATTTTAATAAATAAATCAAAGAAAACAGTAAAAACTGAACAGTAATAACATCCATGAAGATTTGGCCGATTCGTCTGAATTACTAAACAGCAGAAAAATAAGCTCTACTGCTGCTGGTGCATGCTTAACAACCTCAATTCAAACTGACCTCTTTCCCTCTCTCTTTTGGTTCGACATCACCAAACTCAGAGCTCATTCATGGGAGTAGGGCCTGGGTTGTGCTAACATATCCCCCCACCAACCCAAGGTGGCTAGACACCCTTTGCGGTGGCAGTTGCCTATTTATTTTTCATTTATAAATACAATTTAGTATGAATGAGTAAATAAAAAACCTGGTTGAAGATAATCTCTTTCCCATTCAGAGATCTGAATCTACTCTCCAGTTACCCTTGTTTTGTCCATTTCCGTAAAGACAAACCCTTAAAAATATGAGAGAGAAAGTATGGAGAGAGAGAGAGTTTTCACTCTCCCAACTCCCAAGGCTGCTGGTGCTGCTGCAGCAGCTTATGCACTGCCACCAAAAGTTGTGGTTCTAAGTTCAAAGAGAGAAGAGCAGCAGCATCAGTGCATAACCAGGGCACTTTTGAATTGATCTCTGAGTCTTCCTTCTCATCTTCCACCGATACCATCTTTGATTAACCTCAAAGTCTAATCCCTACCAGTTCACTAGCTACTATTTCTTTTTCAGGGTCGTGACGACAGAGAAAGACCCACCCCTTCTTTGTACATTTGCGTTTCGCTTCCAGACATTTATGCCACCACCATTATATTACTAAGATATTCATCCACCCATTATTGCTCTCTTTTAACAAAAGTCCACACAAAATTCATTCTTCCTACAGTTTCTCCAGGTCCTTTAAGTAGTTTTTAGGGAGTTGAGTGTTTTCTACCATGGATACATCTGAAGCAACTAAGGTGGTTTTCTCAAGGATCCAAACTTTGGACCCAGCAAATGCCTCAAAAATCATGGGGTACCTTTTCTTGCAAGATCATGGTGCGAAGGAGATGATACGCTTAGCCTTTGGACCAGACACCAATCTTCTTAATCTCATCCTCAAAGCCAAAACCCACTTGGGACTCCCCTCAAACACTACCTCTTCACCCTCCTCTCCTTCGCCCTTCAACCCAATCTCAAGGTCAAGAAACACATCGAATAGCTTTGACATCCCAAACCCATCTTCCTCTTCCGCAAACCCTTGGCATCGCACTGGCTTTTGCACTCCTCTCTCTTACGCCAGTGTTGTCAAAGAAACCAGTGATATTGGTCCCGGCTCATTTTTATCTTCTGCATTGCCGTATAGTTCTACTGACCTCATTGATGACTACCAGCTTCAAGACCATCTTGCTTTCGTCAACGATTCCAAGATCGATGATTTGCTCGATCGGCGACTAGGGGTAACCGGGAGTCCGAGCGCTTATGCTGAATCCTTGTTGCACGCGCGAAGCTACTTGTCTTCAGGCGTGTCTTCTGGGTCCGAAGATGCAAGCTCTGGGCTTGGATGGAAGCCATGCTTGTATTTCGCCAGAGGGTGTTGTAAAAATGGCAGCAGCTGCCGGTTTCTCCATACTGATTCCTTGGATGCTACTGCTATTGTTGGTTCGCCGCGCAAATTCAATGAGTTAGAACAAGAGTTCCTCAGATCAAAAGCCGTTCACCAACAAAAGCGGGCCACGGCTTCGCAGTTCATGGCTGGAGCTTCTTTCCCTTACAATAATTGCCTGAGGTTTCTATTGAAGCAACAAAATGATGTCCAGAGGCATGTACTGTTCAAATACGACTTTGTAAATTGAAGGCTGAACTCTTTACTTTCTCACACGCAGAGTGCAATTAGTTACTCATTTTGAATGGGGTTTTTGTGTTGTGTGTCATGAACTTATTTTCCAGTTTCCATATCGTAGTACCATACATTGCAAATTACGGATTAATTATGCTGGGCTTTACTCTGTCGTGACATGGTGATGATACTACAGATCGGCCGCAGCATCAGCATGNCCCTTACAATAATTGCCTGAGTTTTCTATTGAAGCAACAAAATGATGTCCAGAGGCATGTACTGTTCAAATACGACTTTGTAAATTGAAGTCTGAACTCTTTACTTTCTTACACGCAGAGTGCAATTAGTTACTCATTTTGAATGGGGTTTTTGTGTTATGTGTGTCATGAACTTATTTTCCAGTTTCCATATCGTAGTACCATACATTGCAAATTACGGATTAATTATGCTGGGCTTTACTCTGTCGTGACATGGTGATGATACTACAGATCGGCCGCAGCATCAGCATTTATGGAGGATGAGCTTCACCAGTTTGGGCGCTACCGGCCTGAAAAGAATGATTTTTCGTCCATGGGACTGGGAGGAATGGCGCATCCTGGCTCGAGACAGATTTACTTGACATTCCCAGCTGATAGTGCTTTCAGAGAGGAAGATGTTTCCAACTACTTCAAGTAAATCATTTCATTAGGTTGTTTGAATCTTGGCAAATCAAGTTTTGAAGGGAGGAATAGTAGTTATAAACACAGTGAATTGTTTCGTTATGAAGCATTTAGGGACCTGTGCAAGATGTGAGGATTCCATACCAACAGAAGCGAATGTTTGGGTTTGTTACATTTGTCTATGCGGAGACGGTGAAGATCATTTTGGCGAAAGGGAATCCTCATTTTGTTTGTGATTCCCGTGTGCTTGTTAAGCCTTATAAGGAGAAGGGAAAGATACCGGACAAGTATAATATGCGCATATTCTCCATTTTATTTTCTTGTTTTATGTGCTGCTTGCGTTCCTAAATTGTTGTTTTTGTTGTCAATCGATCCTAATATTTTAGGAAGCAGCAGCAACATTTGGAGAGGGGAGAGTATCCATTGTGCTCAACTCCATCAGGGCTTGATTCTAGAGAGCCTCTTGATCTTCACTTTGGTAAGCAAATCAACAAGCAAGCAAGATCCTATTTTCAATGTCAAAATTTTTTCGCAATTTTTATGAAGTTGTGTTGATTAGAACCAGGAGCAAGAACGTTTTATGATACCCAAGAAATGTTGAGAAGGAAACTTGAGGAACAGGCTGAGTTGCAGCAAGCCTTTGAACTACAAGGAAGAAGACTCATGAATCTGCAACTTGAAGACTTGAAGAGTCATCGCTATTATACTCATCAAAATTTATCTGTTGGGTCCACCATTCCCCCACCAACTCTCAGTCCCAACAATCAAATCCCCATTCTTCCACCTGATGGCATTGATCAAAAAGTCCCTACAGGTTGATTCATCAATTGTTGTTGTTTAACATTGAAATGGTATTCATACTGCAAAAATGTTGAAGATTCATTGCATGTGTTTTATTTTTAATTTGTTGCTTCAGAGAAAGGTGACAACCCGGGTGTAGCCACTTCCCAAACTAGTTCTGCTGCGGGTGTTGATCCGGAGTTGCAACAGGAAGTGAATCTGACTTGCAGTAGTGGCAATGTTGATAGCATGGACGAGGAGGATAGATCACATCCTAAAGAAAGCGACCTTCCTGAAAGGTATGAAACTAAGATTTCGGATGTGAAGAAAGTTTGCCCACATTGGCGATGAACCAGGATTTTGGTCAACCGGGGTGCTTTTCTGTTCTTGTTTAACTAATGTTAACTTCAGTAGACTTCTTCAGTTTGTTGAAATCGTTATTTTAGGTTCTTTCTTGTGACATTTTCTTTCATTTTAATTTTATTTATGTTCTGATTTTGTGTTGTGAGCAGCTTAGAGCACTCTTCCCCCCTGAACATGGCTTCTCTGAAAAATGTTTACTCCAAATGTCCAGGTCCTGCCAACACACCACCACAATTTCATTGTTGTGAACCTAATTAAGCTCTTCAAGCTTATTGTTTTGATTATTTTCAGGTATCCTTCTGGGCATGGAATGTAGTTGACATCATGAACATGGCCAGAAAGGGGTTTTTGATTATGCTAGGTTGGAGATTATCCATCTTTTAGATCTTGGATCCCATAATTCCTTAGGTTTAATTCACTGAGTTTTTTAGTCAAACTAATCTGTAATTGCTTTTGGCTTTATGTTTTTACATGCAGAAAGGTTTAGAAGCACAAATGAAAGAAGAAAAATCCTCAAGCTGCTTACAGCCAACAATCATACCTACCATCAAAGAAATTTGTAGACAAGATCTCAGGATATCTATCACCATCATCAACAACAATATTAGAGATACTACTTAGAATGAATATATATGTATAAACCCATACGTAAAAAGGACAGATGCACTGATTTATGGGAGTGGGGTCTCTCTCTTTCCTTGCTTTATGCCCTGTCTCTACAGGTGTGTGTGCTGGACCACTCAGCATTAATGGAAGAAAGGCTAGCTTGTAACATGCAAGCATGGATGATCCTGCAAGTATTGCTATTATATTGCTATTTCTACATTTCTTTCTTTTATAGAAATCTTTGGTTCTCAGAAAGATCTGATGAAAGTAAAGTTCACAAATGAGAGCGTTGCTTACTGTAACATATCCGACTGCAAAGTTCTCTTTAACACAAAGTTTATCTAATGGATCACAGCACGCTAGTTTGTAATTTCTTTTTTTTTTTTTATAGATATTTTGTAAACTTATATTTTTTTCACCAACCTTACCCGTGAGTAAAGGAAAACCTAGAGAGGAATCAAGTGTTCAAGTTGCAGAAATGTGCTGAATTTTGTACAGAAACTGTAGCAGAAGCTAAACAACTACAATGATTTGGAAGCGTCGAAAGGGAAAAGGTGTGGCATCGAATGAAGTGGATAAAAGCTGTGTCTGTGTCACTTTTTTCAACTATTATTGTCCTTGTTACAGCAGCATCTTCCATCCATTAGATTATGAAACAGGCACATCAGAAAAATAAATAAAAATAAAACTGATGGAAAATATTAGTAGAAGAAAGAAAAGCGTTGTTCTTTCATGTGATTAAAGACCACTTTATGGGACTTTTTGGTCTCATTTTATGGTTTCTTTTAGGTGGACATGAAGGGATAAGGGACCAGGGCCACAATGTCACATGGTTTCTGACATTATATATGAATGGTATTTGGGTACCAGTCATTCCTTCACTTTCAGAAGTTTACCTTGTTCAAATAATAAGAACATTACTGATATAGTATTATAGAAAAGTAATATCACAAACTTACGTTATTTCAGGTAATTTATTAGATCTATTTTATTATAAAAATAATTTTATAATTTGACGAATCATATCATACCATATCAGTTTGTAGGATTATTTTTATGTAATTTATTTGTAGTTTGAATATTTCTCTAATAGAGAATATGTAAGTTTTTTTAGAGAAATATTCTAGTCATAAAGTGATTACATAAAAATAATCATATAAATTGATGTTGTTTAATGTGATTTGTCAGATTGTAAAATTACTTTTATTGTAAAATAGATCTAACAAATCAGAATAAGTCACGTCAATTTGTGAGATTATTTTGTATAATTCGTTTGTAAATGTAGTAATACTTTTTATGGGTGTTGGTGCTTTGTCTATGGAGTCTTGGCATGGTCTTAAGAATTATGCAGCTCCTTCGTGTCTTCTACTTTTGCTGCTTGCGTTCCAACTGTGTTTAGAATTGCCCTCTCACCAGTCAACTCATATCAAGGAAGTTCAAGACAAAACAAAAAGGGTCTCGGACATGTATTGCTGCCGATTGTGGAGATCAATCAGTGTCAAGGAGGGAGTGTCGAAAGAGACAGCCTGTTGTGATTTTAGCTAAATATTGGACCAAGGTGTTCTTGTTGAAAACTGCAATTACACAACCAATAAAGGAGCATAAACGATCACATAATAATCGACCCTTATACTTGCATTCCTCTACATCTTTCATTTCACAATGTAGAAAGATAGTCCAATAGCCATGCTGATGGCCGCGTAGGTCAAATTTGAAAGACTTGAGATCGATAAACAGATCCAAGCGGCA
>QEOY01134044.1:0-20576 GCA_003123805.1 Juglans sigillata | reverse complement strand
CTTCAAAAAGATCTGCAGGAAGCCTACATATGTTAGATGTGATATGCTACTATGCATAAGTAATACCACACATTTTGTTCCATTGATATGCCACATGATTTATTAAAAAATATAAATATATATTTAAAATAAAATGGCGTTAAAAAATATAAAAAGAATAAGACTAAAATACTAATTTCTTTTTACTTTTTGTATATTTATGTTTTTAATTTTTTTTAATAAATCACGTGACACAACATGATGGTGTCACGTTAATGAGACAAAGTAATCGGTATAACTAATGCGGCATAGTAGCATTACTCATGTTAGATCTATATAAATTACTTTCCTTCCAAAAAATCAATCTATAATAGGTAAAACTTATTTTATAGGTTTTTTTTGTTTTTTTTCCTTAAAACTTTGAAATTCGAATAATTAAGTGAAGTCAATGTTACAACTAGTACAAAGCTACCGTGATGATTGTAGCACACCAAAGCATTGATATAATGAGATCCAAAGTCTCTTCTCCTAAAGTTAAGGGGGGGGCAAAAATACAGTTGTTTCACAATAATGGCTTGGATTCTTAATTAAGCTATGATTTCTTCACTTTATCGTAGAGCCCCTTTTTCAATAATCATGACAAGCAACTTATTATTAGGACAAAATGATCATTATAATAGAAAGGGTTCTGAAGGGAGGATTTTACAAAGAAATGGAAATGGCATATAAAGAAATGGAGCATTTTACAATTATCAAATTACTGATTATCTCTCAATTTTAAGTAGTAGAAAATAATATTTTTTTTTTCATATTTAATATTTGTCATATGTAAAAAAAAAGAAGGGCAAAGTTAATAAAATTGGAATCTTTCTCGTTCGAAAAATAATTAAAATTGTAAATCTACATGGTATTTGTTTATATTGATATAAGAAAAAAAATATACAAATAAAAACAAAAATTACAATCAAATTGATTGTTATGATTGATTAATGTATTTTTAGTATGAGTTAGTGGCCCAAAGCAAATAATTATCATTTGAATAAGATTTACAAACCTACTAAGCAACGACGACTTGGTGATAGAGACTATATGGCTCCATGTTGGAGTTGCATTGCATTTTATCCAAGTATTTTGAACTATCAATTTCAATTGATGATAAATTTCTATAAAATTGATAGTCGAAATACTTTCGATAAAATAAATCATTTGACTCGAATATACGATAAGTTGAGACTATTTAATTTAAATATGGGATAAAAAGTTCCCGCAATTTGTCATATGTGGTGACACGTGGCAACCACCCACAAAATTGAAAAAATTAATGAGGTTTACTTTCATTTTCTTGTTCTTGATGAAAAAAGAGAGGACATGGTTATTAATTCCACTTAGATAAAAATTAAGATGAATGATATACATCAGTCACTATTCATTATTACAATTCACATTTATAACTTTTTTATAGGGTATGAGAATATTTTTTATAGGATGTGAATATATTTTTGATAAGATGTGAAATCTAAGATGATAAATAATAACTGATAAAAAGAATATTTTTAAAATTAAAATAGATTTTCTCGTCTACAAGCCCAACACCATAACAAAATTAACAAAAATGCATTTTTTAGGAAAATAAGGAAGTCAAAGCTGCTTTTAATTACAGGTTTGATTATTGAAGGAAAATTTATTTATTAATTAATTTAATTCTAAAATGGGATTGGCAAAGGATATCTCATATCATTATCTATCTATAATATTTGGACCTAAGTTTGAAAGTGATGGCGATGCCCTCCCCTTAGAGTGTATGCACTCATCAAATCCACACCCTTGAAGTTTGATAGACAACCATCCAAAGGTGTGTGTTTTGAACACGTGTGACACATATTACATCAATATTTGTACTCCCCAAAATCTAAGCCAGATTACATCACATGGTACAAGTCAGAGTACAGTGAGAAGAACCAACGTGCACTATTTCAAGTTGAAAACTTGTTTATAACTTTATTCTCTCTCTCTCTCTCCCAAACTTCCAATGCCTATCGAGTGATTCTGACACTATTACACTATCTTTTGTTTTTTCTTTCCTTTAAAATATATATATTTACAACACATATTTAAAAAAATATATATTTACAAACTTAAGAGTAATTACTCATTATTATTTTTTTTATGATATAATATTAAATAATTCAAAACTATTTATTATATTTCACTTATGAACCTATTATTTAATATCACATTATGGCCGGATGATGATAAAATAGATGATGAGTAGATTTTTTTCTTTTTCTAATACTATATCTCGTTTATTTTTAAATGGAATACGTGAGATTTACACATTTTAAGATAATCTTTAGTATTATTATTTTTATATAATGCATAGGAATTTTTTTTTTTATTATATTTTTAACTAAAGACAAAAGGTTCCCACATGAGTTCATTGGGTTTAAAAATGGAGAGAATAGTTTATATTTTTTGCAATTTTAGTCGAAAGCATCTCCCTTTTTGGTATAAGAATAAGAATAAAAAAAACATGTCCAACAATATTTATTGTTATTTGTTTGAATTTGAAAGCAATTTTCAAAAATGGTAATCCCAAAAATTAGGGGATTAATACACTCATACCACAATAACATATTTGTAAACCCTCCTTTAGAAAAAAAAAACTGGTTTCTTAATTTCCCTTCAAATAATCATGATCAAATGGTAAAGCCTCTTCCTTTTTTAAGCTATGGTGTCTCTCTGAGGTTTTGTTATCAAATTTAAAGTTCCAACTGCATCTACATTTATCCGGAAAGTGACTTTCATTCTTCATTTATCAAATGTTGTGCCAAGATATCATATTTATCTCAATTATATAGTGGAAATAGATATGATTCTAAGGTTGTGTTTGGATGTTGAAGTGAGTTGAGTTGAGTTGAGTTGAGATGATAAAATATTGTTAGAATATNCTTAATCTCTTTATTTTGGAGTATATATAAGCCTACGTTTTTTAGTGTTAAGAATATAATATAAATAATTAAATTTATATCTTTTTATTACTTAAAATTTTTAGAATAAGTATTAATTTCACATGATATCAAAATAGAAATCTTAGATTTAAATCCAGATTCTACACTTTACCAAATATTCTACTAATTTCACATGGATAAATATTAAATATTCTACGTATTGGACATACTTATTGAATAATAATCTTGACCTACATGTGAGAGAGAATATAAAGAATATAATATAAATAATTAAATTTAACTATTTTTATCAATTTAAATTTTGGAGATAAGTAAGTACTAAATTCACAATAAGTTAGGAATCACCATTCATGTTATTATTTGTGTCTGTGTATAGATAATGTATTAGAAACCATACTGTATATAAATTTAATTAGGTACTTTCTTTGAATAGAGGGGCATGACGTGCCCTTTATTAGGTCATGATAGGTGTCACCTACGAATACTTGTCACTTTTCTTCGTTTTCTATATATATAAATGTATATCTGTCAATATATATGTTTAAATAAAATGATAAAAATTATAAATCATATATTGATATATAATATAAAAATAATAAATAGAATTTTTCTTACGCTAATACTAACTTAATAATCGAAGTGTTTTACGGCAACTAAAATACAACTAGACTCGTGAGTCATATATAGCTACTCCCCTCATTTTGCAAGGAGCCCTAGTCAATCGGATTCGGAATGCATCAATCAGCTTTATAATCAACAACCATACAAATTGTAATGTAGTTGAATATTGCATCTCAAATAAATATTTCAGATGATTTGTAAATAATAATAAAATAATATAAAAATATCTGAAAATAACTGTGCTCTCAAACATCAGATTCTATATACAAAAACATGGCAAAGTTTTATTTTCTCAATGAGTTTTGTTTTGTCAAGCTGATATTGTAGTAGATCACAATATTTACATCATATATTTGATTTATAAGATTCAAATTTTAATATTTATTTTTCAGATCAAATTATGTCATATAAGCATTTTATTAAATGTATTATACACATTGACTTGATAAGATTTTTTTTGAAAAACAAATGTGAAATAATTATATTGTAATTGGGAGATGGAACGGCGACAAAAAAACCTTAAATTTGACAAAATGTCTCTAATTTGAATTCTTAAGTGACATAATACATGATAAAAAAATTTCACAAGTGGGCTTATTAACGGATTTGGATTTTTTACATTTTTATTTGAATTATAAAATATTTCCTATATTATTTTTACCATCAAATTCACTCATACATAATATATATATATATATATATATATTCATTAATCTTAACTTTCTCTAAAAATAAATTAATTCTCTTCTAATGTTCATTACTGTTGTTAAGTCGGGTTAAGCCATATTTTTCTATGAGCATTGACCTAAAATTGTATACATTTCAATAACAAAAACATCCAAGAATCACTTCAAAGTGTCNTTTTTTTTTTCAGGTTTGTGAATGTAGACACGTTGCTGAATCACTTAGGCTCAATTTAAATTGAGAAACACTCTCAATCCATCTCATCTCATCATTGTAATTTTCATAAATTTTTATATAAAATACAATAAACAGTTTAATTTTTTCAAATATTAAAATAATAATAATATTAAAAAATAATATTTTATTCAATTTTTAATTTTCATCTTAACTCATTTTATTTCAACTCACCATCCAAACCTAACCTTAATCTTGTGCCGTGTCCGATTGATTCCATTTTTAATTTACTTTTTCTCTTATACTTTCTAACAATAAGCATCAAGGGTTTTTTTTTTATTGTTTTCATTATATGTGTACATATATATATATATATATAAGTTATCAAATGCATACAAGATTAATTCTTCTATTATATGAAGTTAACACAAGCATAATACTAATGATAATAAAAATGAGACCTATTTTAATTATACTTGAAGATACAAAGTCCGTGCAATCTTTTTGCCCTTTTGGCCGTTTGTTGTTATGGTGCTTGTGTCCTTTTCAACAACTAGCTTTTCCGTGTTAACTATTTATCTTGCTTATACCTATCCCACAAACAGACAAAAAATAATGCCTCAGTGATTTTTACTTGAATGGTATCTTTCGTTTTCTTTCATCTTGTTTTTTCACATTAGGAGAGATTTAGATTTAGAAATGAATTGAGATGAGTTGAGATGATTTGTAAATAGTAAAATAAAAGTTAAATTAGTTATTATATTTTGTGTAAAAATTTAGAAAAGTTGTTTTGAGATTTAAAAAAATTAAATTGTTTATTATATTTTTTGTAGAAATTTATAAAAATTATAATAATGAGATGAGATGAGATGAGTTGATATGAGTTTTGAATATAAACAAGGATAAAATCATATTCTTTTCATGTTTTTTATATTCTCATTGATAAAAATTTTCTTAAATTGGCATATATTATTAATTTTGAAAAAAAATTGGCATATATACATTTTGAGTCGTGCTATATAGAAATTCCACATTCTTGCACACCACTTAAAAGCATGTAATTTTATCATCATATTTGAAGCTTATATTTAAAATTTTTCATACATTTTATTATCCGCAATCATACCGATTAGTAAAATACATTTTAAATAATTTTGTTGGTCAATCATTTAATTGAAGACTATAAAACTTAAAATTGAACATTTTCTATTAAATTAGAAAGAGAGAAGAAACAAAAAAGTAATGAGCAATGCTACACAATCTCCTAATATCCACACACTATATATTTTTTTCAATTTTTAATATTTTTAAATTTTTTTTTGTGTTTATTCTTTTTAAATTAATTCAATTTTTCTATTCATTATTCATATATTAAATATTTGATAAAAGAAAAAAATACTAAAAATTAAAAAAAATATAGTTCGTAAAAATTATATGAATAATAAGAAATTCTACAGATTTTAAAAAAAATAGTGCTACAAATTGAAAACTATAATCAAATTTTTTACCGTCTAGTGCCTAGTGAAAAAAATCCAATATAAAAATAATAAATAATAAATGACAAAAATAAAAATAATAAATTAATGGTGGGGGGCCCACGTCGAAACTAGGGTTCCATGTTTTTTTTTTGGTATTTGGCACAGTGTGAATATCAATGTAGCACATACAATTATACAAACAAACACATGAATACTACTATGGGGCTCTGTGTGCGTGCGCGCTGGTTGACACTTACCCCCCTGAAGTAGATCTGAAATCTACCACTCTCACATTCTTCAGATAGAAAAGAGAGATTACGGAGAGAGAAACCGAGGAATAGTAGCACTTCTGTGAGTGATAAGAGAGCGAGAGAGAGTCTGTGTTTGTGGTGTTGGTGGTAAATACTGTCTTTCAAAACCCCACTATTTCCCAACGAAAGTGAAGAAAAGAGGGAGACACCTCGACCCTCACCATTTTTTCTCATTATTTCTTGCTTGGAAGTGAATACTCCGGAAGCCATGGATCCTCTTGAAGCCACTAACGTAGTGCTCTCGAAGATAAAAGTGTTGGAGCCAGAGAACGCTTCTAAAATCTTGGGGTACCTTCTCATACAGGACCTTGGGGAGAACGACTTGATACGCTTGGCCCTTGGGTCTGAGTCCTATCTCCAGGCTCTCATTCTCAAAGCCAAAACCCACCTGGGTCTTCCCTCAAACCTCTCTTCCACACCCTCTACACCTTCCTCTCCTTCGCCTCTCAACCCCATCGCCAGACCAGCCATCGCCAACCCATTTTCGCACTCCTCTCCCAGACTCCCGAACGGATTTGACTTTCTTAAGAACCCATCTTCTCCTTCCTCAAACTCTTGGCTACTTTCTGGGCTCCCAAGCAACCCCATTAGCCCAAAGTCAAGTCCTTTGCTCTCCTACGATAATATCCGCGCCGGTTCGCTTCCTTTACGTTCATTCTCGTATAATAAGAATGGGTTTGAGAGTGGTAGTGGCACTAACACTGACCTCATGGACGAGCAACAACTCAGCGACTGCCTCTCCTTTCTCAACGACTCATCGTCTTCATCCAAGACCGAAGATTTGCTCGATCGAAGACTCGAATTGGGTCATGGAGTTCACAATTGGGTACAGTCTGGCAACAATGGGGAAGCTCATCTCCACAGAAGGAGCTATTCTGCGAGCGAAGTGTGTTTCGAGTCAGAAGAACCCGGTTTGGGAACTGGGTACAAGCCCTGCCTTTATTTTGCTAGAGGGTTTTGCAAGAATGGCAGCAATTGCAAGTTTGTGCACGGCGGGTTTGCTGATTCGGTGGATGGGCCTCCTGGTCACAGTGTGGGTTCCCCGAGTAAGTTTGAGGAGTTGGAACTGCACGAGGAGATGATGAGATTGAAGGCTGCGCAGCAGCAAAGGTTGGCTGCACAGCAGTTTTTGGCTGGAGTGTCATCTCCACAGTCAGCGTACAACAAGTACATGAATTTTCTCTTGCAGCAGCAGAATGAACCCCAGAGGTACACTGGAGATGACCCATTTTTCTTTGAACCTTCTCTCCGTGTTTGTAACGTGAATATTATTGATTTCGAGTTCATTCTTGTTTTGAATGACACATTACAGATTACCCATTTTGGTTTTCAACTTTGTCTGTGTTTGACTAAACGGGTTATTGACCTTTAGTTTGTTTTGGCTTTGGGTTGGTTCTTGATGTATTCTTGGGGCTGCGTTGGTGATGCATTGTAGAGCGGCGGCAACATTCATGATGGGGGAAGATTTTTACAAGTTTGGCCGCTGCCGGCCAGAGAGGAATGACTTCTTGGCAATGGCATCTTTAGAAAAGGTGAATGCGGCTTCGAGGCAGATCTACTTGACCTTTCCCGCTGATAGCTCTTTTAAGGACGAAGATGTTTCCGAGTACTTCAGGTAACGGGCCGACCTTTCACTTTTCAATTACACTATCGTCATAAGAACTAAATTGCTTCATCTCTGAGAGGTCTATGCATTCTTTGGTGGGATGTAAGGTATTCTCATTGATATCCGGGCCTTTGAACTATCTTGAACATCTTGGCCGCAGTATATGCTTGACACACTATTTCCTAGTTTATGCTACCTTGTCATAATCCATATCCACATGTTGGCATCCCGGGCATGAGGTCCACCTTTTCGCTACAGGAGAGGTAATGCCCATGCTCTTTGCTGGAACTTAGCTTACAACTTTCTCTCCTTAGATGTGGTAAAAACTTATCTCGTAAGTATTGAAGTTTTCGTCTCATCTGATAAATTCACTTTCATGATGGAATTATGACGATGTGACTTGCGCCTCTTTAGATTAGATGACCTGCTTTGCAGCATCATTTTGGTTTTTTCTTATAATTTTTAGGTATGATTTCATAGCTCTCGGTAACAGATATTCAACTTTTGAATCCCACGCAAAATTTAGTTTGAACATTGCAATCTCATGGTGTTCTTGCTATTGGTCATATTTTATTTGAATAATCGACAGTATATACATGTCTGATTTGTGTGTAGAGCTCATTTTTTCAGCCTTAGATGTCTGCACAGTAATTGTTAGTCTTCGTATTACTCTCTACCCCTTCTTATGTGTTCCACAAGGTCCTGGAAAAATGTCTGTGTCTTGGGTAACCATTGTGCAACATCCTTAGACTTCCGATTTTTTAAGATCCATTCAATTGGTATAGAGAGAGAAAATGAATGTGGAGGGCAGGAAGGAGGGAGGCCTATAGTATTTTGCCCAGAATGATTCAAGACCCGATACATTTAATCTAATATTATGACTGTTATCTAGGATTTTGCATATCTTATATGTGAAATGTTCCCTTAAATTTGTATGTTTAAGATCTGTGATGCTCCTTTGGATTAGCTCGAATGGCATTGACAGAAAGAAATAATTAGATGGAGCAGTGGATAGTTTCTAGAAAGTTGCATTGGATATCATAATTTTTTGCCGGAGATTGGTCACCTGGTTTTAGTTGACTCTGTCAATCATGTGAAATTCCTTGAAGAATCTACTGCAAATTTACCTATCAAAAGAATCTACTGAAAATCTCAGCTGTATATTGTTATGTGAAATTGAAACTCAGTTAAACTTGTTTTCAGACAATAGATGGTCAGTGAAGATGGGGAAATACATCTTTTGAAGGAGAGGGAGTCATGGTTGTGATGCTGGGTTGTTGACATGTTTGCCTCTTAATGGTGGGCTTGTGATTGAGTGGAAGTACTTCTTTAGATGACTGTACAAGTTGGACTGCCCTTTCTGGTTGGTGTCCTCTATATTTATGCTGCTCCTGAAGAATGATAAGAATGAAAACACTGAAGAATACTTTTCAGCATCGTCATGAAGGAGACTCATTCTTGAGTAGCATAAAGCATGATTTTGAGTGTGGCTGACAAAACATGTTTTGCGTATCAAGTTATTAAGTTATATGTATGACTGTGATTATCTCAATCTATGCATGCTTGCATCTATTTACATTCTATAGAAGTAGAATGGAGGAATTTAATTACAATATTTCCTCTTTTTCTCTCTGAAGCAAATTTGGACCAGTCCAAGATGTGAGGATTCCGTACCAGCAGAAGCGAATGTTTGGATTTGTTACATTTGTCTACCNTTGATGGATTGCAGAAGGCAACAACATCAGCAACAACAGCAACTAGAGAGGGGAGAATTTTCACCTTGTTTGAGCCCTTCCGGGCTTGACTCTAGAGAATCCTATGACCCCCTTGGTAAGCCCATATGTCCTTTTCAATTGCCCTCTTCTTTCATTTTGGCGAGAATATTCGAATGGAATTAAAAGACTTAAGTGGATTGTTTTCTGTTTGTTATGCATTCTGAAGTTTTTATCATGTGTCAATTTTGGCATGACAATTATCTCACCAAATCTCAAATCCCCTTACAGGAGCACGAATGTTTTGTAACACACAAGAAATGTTATTAAGGAGAAAGTTAGAGGAGCAGGCTGAAGTGAAGCAAGCCATTGAACTCCAGGGAAGAAGACTGATAAATTTGCAGCTTCCGGACTTGGATGAACGTATAAACCATCACCAGCGTAGTCTGTCTGTTGGTTCTCCCGTTCTCTTAAATCCTCAGCTTCATGCTAACATCAATCGAAGTGTTATCCTCCCATCTAAGAACATCAATCAAGAAATTGCAGAAGGTCAGCCATATGATGGTAACTGTCAGATTTGGTTTATATCTCTGGAAGATTTAGAAGAGTGGTATTGATTAATGTGTGTTTTGTTGGTTCAGGTCACGGGGACAATCTTGCTGCAGCTGCTGAGAATCTGCTACAGCAGGAAGCGAATCTAGCTTGTATTCCCGACAATGGTAGTGCCAACAGCATTGAGAGCTTCCATGCTGAGGAGTTTGATCTCCATAAAAGGTATGGAGCTTTCTAGCCATAAAAAGAGAAAGGACAGCCATGATAGCACACATGGCTTTTATACTCTCCCCTACTCTCTCTCTCTCTCTCTCTCTCTCTCTCGCTCTCTCTCTCTCTCTCTCTCTCTCTCTCTCTGTGTTTTCACATTCTTCCCCATCTCTGTTTTTTCTTGCTCTTGCTTATTTCCCCTTTACCGCGGCCATGAGAGCAGTGTAGAGCAGGTCCTTCCTGATAGCCTTTTGCCTTCTCCTAACAAATCAGCAAGGGATGAAATCTCTGACTTCTCTGCTGCTGTATTGGAGGTTAATGAGAGATCTGCATTCCCAACTACTCAATCTTCTTCTGATAACAACTTATCAGCCGGCAATTCTGCTAGTGGCAAAGCTTCACAATAGTTTCTACATGTCAAGGTGCTTCTCACAAAAACTTCTCTCTTGCTCTACCCATAAGAGCGTGGGAGTAGTTGATTCAAGTTAATATATATTTTTATTCCTTAATAGTTTTCTATTGGCATGAAGCTTTTTGTGATGTAGGTTTTGTAATGAGCATGATCATGGAAGCAGGGATTGAATTCACTAGGGTAAGAGGTATTCTTTTGTTTCTTTGAATAATAATAAAAATTAAATTTCACATTGCAGATTTCTAGTCAATTGGCAGTGATTGGGCTATGAATGTTTTATCTTGGCAGAAAAAGTAGAGAAGCATATAAAAGGAAGGGAATCCTCTAAATGTATAGAAGATTATACCTACATCAAAGAGTAGATCCATAGAGAAGATATCAACGAGGTCATAATCATCATTGGCAATACATACTAACAGCAAATACATATTCCATAAGGACAGATGACTCTGAGTCGAATAGGGTGTTTCTCTTTTCTACTAACGTACCGTTCCTCTGTGTTTCTGGACCACACAAGTTGGAGCAGACAGAATTGTTCTTTTTTATAATATAAGGATATCCAAAGCTATTTGCCCGAGCTATTTTCTTGAGCACTTGCATGTTGAGTACACATTTTTCCTTTTTACCATCTTTTTTCTTGTTAGATACTTTAGTAGAATTCAAGTTTGTGCCAAGACAATTGAACGTGTATGTACAGGTTGTTTTGTTAGCCACCACAGACAGTTTAGAGGAAAATGAATTCTCTTGCTCCCCCCCGCCCCCCTTCTCTTCCTCTTTCTCTGTTTGGGGGCAGCAGATCATCATACTAGATCGCATCAAATAAGGGTTAAAAAATGTGTTTTTAACTCTTGCGTACGAAGTTAAGAAATCCAGTTTTTTGTTATTGTTACTTGAATTTGTAGGTTCAATTTATAATTTATTTTTGGGTCTCAAACTCTTATTCAATCCATGCTTTACTATAGGAACTCTTTGTCTCATCTTGTTTTAGGCCCACATGTTGGGGAAGGGTCGCTCTTTGGCACATGGGTTCTGACACTATAATGGGTTTAAGGGTATCTTTCACTTTCAGCTTATTGAAATGTTTGTTCTTGTATTTTTGTTTTGTGGAGGCTACATCCCTTGTGTTCTGACATATTTTAACTTTTGCTCCTATATGGAGCCCAATTGCTGCTGGCTTGAACAGAAACTGTCTAAAATTGACCCTCCACTTGTGACATTTAGACACAACTAGGGTATCTTACCATTGGAGGTGAGATACCCTAGAACCTGGATCAAATTATTGTAAAAAAAAAAATGATATATACTATATTCTCATCTTATTTTTACCTCATTGTACTAATATGATAAAATACGAGTGTGGTATATAGCATAACTTGAAATAAAGTGTTGCCATTGTACGAGCTACGAAATTTCTTCTTCATGCTGTCCTCAATATCAGGATTGTTTGATCAGGTTTCAATTGTTTTCTATTACAAGCTTAAACTAATGTTTGGGTTTGGAGTGACATTGGGCAACATGTTTGAAGGAGGAAGACCAGAGTTGAATGGTAGATAACTGTATATAAATTGATGTCCAAATCTTTGGCTTCTACTACAAACGTTGACCGGCCCCATGTGTGCTGTGGAGTCTGCGTCAATTGGGATTGGCTGGCCTAGGGGGTTTGGTGCATTGGTAGTTGTTCTGGTTTGGATGCTAACTGGATTAGCAATGCATGGACAATCTGATGTGGATATGAGTTTTGTTTTGGGTAAATTACATTCTACAACCTTAATGGTGACACTGTTAGCAGTATATGAACTATATATTAGAATGCTCCTGATATCACTAACATAATAAAGATTTGGGGTATTTTGATCATTCCATTTGTTTTCTAGTCCATTGTGACTTGGTGAGTGGTATTTCGAGAGAGTTATTCTATTTTCATGCTGGTGTGTACGTTTACAACTTAAATGGTAAGATTAAAATTTTAAAATTTATCATCCAAATCAAATTGTCATATAGGCAGAGGGGCTCATTTCTATGCTATCATAAATATCTTAAAATAAATTATTTAAGCAACCTAGTTTAAACAATAAAATCTTACAGAGTAGATTTTCCTTCTTTTTTAAAAAATAATTTTTGAGATTAATNAAAAAAAAAGAGACGAAGAAAAAGAAACCCAGAATATGTTGCGTTCCTAGACGTGTAAAGGCTAAAGTTATCTCGGACCTAACCCGAGTCCAATTCGGACTTTCACGATTTTGGGCTGGGGTTATTCAAGCTTAGGTTGGATTGGGTTGCAGCTCAAAAATTGTAACCCAAATTCAGTTCAAAGCATAGAGAGGTCTTCTTCAAACCCCAATGAAGCTCCAAAAGACCCATAACTCTATTAAAAAAGGGTTCTGTCACATTCAGCTACTTGCATATTTATTGTATGATATGATTGATCTAAACAGTTATTTTATATTAACAAAAACAACGTAATTAATCACATGAATGAAGCGCCCAAAATAATACACAAAAACCAACAGCACATAGGGTTTTTGATTATAAAAAGGGGGAAAGAGGGGAGGATTTGAAGGGCTTCAAAACAATCGGCTTTGGGAGGAAAGGAGAGAGCTGTTAGTATATTTCACTCAAAATCATGAATGCTGAAATGGGAAAAAGTGGCATCTTAACCCATTTTCAGCTAAACTGCATTTACAAGACGAAGGCAAAAGTGGTCTTTGATAATTCATGGTATGGTCCGCTGCAATGATCCTCATGAAGAGTTGCTCCTGTTTTTTGCCAAGGCTCTTTGCCTGAAAGTCATCCATTGCTTTGGGTCTTTGCCAATCATTTTTTATTCTGTTTTTTTTTTTATATGAAAAATCTATTCTCAATAGCCCTTTCAAGTTCACAAATTGGTGGTTCCAAAGTCCCAGAAATGGCCTTGCTTTTTCCCCAAATGAAACAAAGTAGTAATGACCCAAAGTTGAATCAGACATATGCAAGCATGTCTGTCGAAAAACATGGTGCATGCAGCAGATATATTCTGATTGCCCGACTGGAGAATGGAGATAGAAGAAGGGAGGTCGAGTGAGTAAAAGAGAAAGAGATTCCCCCATCAATTGTTAGCAAATCCATGCACCAAAATTAACAGAGGAGATCCCTTTTCCACCAGAGAAAGATGCCCTGCATCATCATCACCATCATCATGGCTTTTGTCTTGGCTTGCTTAGCTACAAGGTACGTTTTGTAGTATTGCCACCAGGCTATATTTCAGCTCATTTCGTGTATAACTCCTTCAACTTTTATGGTCATGACTCATGACCATACTTCACAGATCGCATTGCAGGTGCCACCACAGAGAGAGAGAGAGAGAGAGAGAGAGAGAGAGATGGAAGAGGGTGCTGTGCCTGGAGGGGAAAGTAACAAGGTAAGGTCAGCAAATTATCTTAGTAGTGTTGGTGATCGGATTTTTTAAACTTCGATTGATTTCAGAAATGCGTTCATCTCTGTTTTCTTTTCTCAATCCTATGCCTTCTCTTTTGTCTGTCTTTTTTCCTCTCTTTAATGTTAATTGCTATATTTTAATGGTATCATGACTTGTCTAAACGGAGGTCCCTAGGTAGGTTGACATGCCAAACACACGTGGCCATCGGAAATAGCCAGCTTGACACGACGGAGGACACGCCTCTGTCAATTAAAAAAAAAAAATGTTAAGAAAACTCACAAAAAAAATTACTTTTTCACATATCAATTGAAAATTAATAAAATTAAAAATTAAAAAAAAAACTATTAAAATAAGTCTTGTAAGTAAAACTGTAAATATATATAATATTATTCTATTAATAATACATGACATCCCGATAATATTTTTATTATCTTATGAGTTTTCCTTTCTTTATATGCTATCAACTCACATTAAGTTATATAAACCTCTCCAAAGATATCATATATACATTGTGCTTCTGATTGAACTTTTTTCTTTAATCTTATCGTCAGAAACTAAAACTCATGCAAGGTGATGGTTCAAGTACTTCTTCAGGTACTCTTTTCATCTTTCTTCCCATTCTATTTTAATTTTTAAGCCTACTTGTTTTACGAGAAGAAAAGAGACAAAGTTACACAAATCTACCTAGACAAACATGTTGCATGCCTTCCCCCTAGAGGAGCAGATCATGGGTATACTTAGGTTTTAACTTATAAGTATCTGCGGCCTGCGCACACTCACATTGGGTGGGCGGGTTGCTTGCCTATCCCCTAGTGGACACGGGGATGGGGCATGACTGCATGGTTTGGTCCGGACCAGACTGCATGGTTTGGTCCGTCCGGGTCGAGACCGACCAAATGTATATATATATTTTTTAAATATTATATATATAATATATCATTTTATATAATAGTTATATAGGTTAATTATATACTTTTTATTCAATAGATCACCATTGACCATAAGTATAATAAATTATTTAATATTCATTAACCATATATAAAATATTAAATAGATCACTTAATTTCATTAACCATATATATATACAATGAAAAAAATGTTTATAGATCGAATTGGACAGATTAGATTGACAGCTAAACTGTTTGGTCCTGTAAAAATAATGGACCTAAATTTTCGATCCGTGACTCCCTTGAACCGAATTGGACTGGACCGACTACACCTCTATGTGCGAGTGAGCCACCACCCACCCTTAATACTTATAAAATCGTTTGCTAATAAACTTCAATAATGTACAGATCATTAAAAGAATATAATAAACAACATTTTTATGTTTTTTTTTGTTTGTCGAATTATATGAATTAAGTCTCTCCAAATAAAAAGATAGGGACTACTTAACTTTTTGCCCGTGACATTTTTAACTTCCAACGCGTAGTAATTTATGAATATATTAGCAGGAAAGGCATCGGAGTTGGAGGCCCTAAGGAAAGAGCTTGAGCAGAAAAACTTTAAGATTCAAGAGCTAAGAAGACAAATTGAAGCAACTAAGCATCGTCTGGAATTAGGAAAGAAAAAAGTTCCAGAGGAGCAAATGGAAGTGCTGAAGAGCTTGATCAAGAAATACAACAGCATAAGAGATGAACATGAAGCATTGTTGGCCGACAAGTCTAGGAAGATATATTTATAAGTAAACAAAGGCAGCAAGCATGCATCTTAATTAGTTTCAAATTAATAGATCGATGCTGATGATCATCCAGTGATTTTCATAAACTTGGTTGCAAAAATTAATGGATGTTATTGGAGGTAATATCAATCTATGATGCTAATCCCTGCATGTGTCTCTTTGGCTGCTAAAATCTTGAAAGAGAAATGTTTTAGCCACAAGGATTTCACAAATTAATGTGGTTTAAAGTGGTACATTAGATAGTAAAGTAACTTTTATTATAAAATAGATTTAATGTTTCACATGAAGTCACGTCAATTTGTGAATTTATTTTTATGAAATATCTTTACGACTGTTGCACTTCTCAAATTCTAAATACATGATGTCAGTTGTCAGGTTTGATGTGAAATTCGGATAGATGTTGCGAGGAGCAAATCGATTAACCCAACAAACAAGGTAGATTAATGGATCGATCTTTGGTATCACTATTTCATATACATATGATATAAAAAGGATTAATTAAGATCCTAGACGTGGGTATATAACACGTACCTATCATTCATATAACCACCATCAGCCACTTGATTTGTAAATAAGATGAATATTCATTTATATATCATATTAAAAAATTATACAATGTATTACTTTTATGAAAGGGATTTATAATAAGGTTTGGATAATCCTAAAGCTGTGTTCGAGAAGGAATAGGATCCCACCATATTAGTCATTTCACATCATATTGATAAGTAAATTGACTAAAATATTCTATGTTTTACGCTAAATAATACTATCTATTTCACGTGAATGGAGAGTAATTTANATTTATAATAAGGTTTGGATAATCCTAAAGCTGTGTTCGGGAAGGAATAGGACCCCACCATATTAATCATTTCACATCATATTGATAAGTAAATTGACTAAAATATTCTCTGCTTTACGCTAAATAATACTATCTATTTCACATGAATGGAGAGTGATTTAGGGAGACCATGCCTCAACCTGATGGTAGGATATCGGCCACCAGGCAAGCCTACAGGACTTCTGTTCATGCAACGTGTAAGAATATAATACAAATAATTAAATCTTCTTCTTCCAATCCGTTTAAACTTTTAAGACAAATAGTGATTCTACTACTTCTTAANATACACGTAGAACTTCCCTCAACTAGGGTTGCTCTTCGCGTCTGTTTTCTCCACGGGATGAACGTTCCTATCCCATTACATTTACGACAACAATTGTGTAATAGATGTTTATATACTCACGTATAGCAGTTCATCAGTTTGATAAGTTAGGGCTGCTGCACGTTATCTCCCTCATGTCTCCACGTCCAGGTAGCACCAAACTCACGCACACAACCCGGTTTTCCCACCCTCTGATACTTTGTTTCATCTTTCATAACCACCAAGTCCCTAAAATGGCAAGTTGCCTCGCATCTCCCAGCCCACGCACGGTCAGTCCATGGATGAATCTACTGTGATCATGCAAGACACCACCTCATACGGTCGAGGCCTCCGAGCTCTGCCCTGAAACACCTCCAGTTGCAACCCTCTGTTCTAAGCCAAGCAAACCGCCGTCGCACCATCACCACCATCGTCGAATCCAACAACCCACATCTTTCCCTCACGGTCACAGCCTACAGTTGATGCACAAACCTCCCACAGCAACGACTTAACCACGTTCAACGTTTGCATCATAACACTCCTGCTTAGCCGCTGCCCAGCCACGCGAAACCGTAGCCACTGCACAGCTCCTCCTATTTGCTGTTGTGCACCACCAAGCCCCATACTCATCTGTTGTATGCAGCCAAAAACAGAGCAGGTTCTTGCCAAAGTTCTCCATTGAGCTCCCCTCCGTCGGCCTCTCACTCTTCCCGTGCCCCTCGATTTTTCAGTCACGTTACACGTCGGAAGTCACCGCACTTAGCTCCCGACCGGTCGCACGCCTCCTCGCTATCCCACGGTGAGCTATCTCTCCCCTTCCGCAAGCCGTAGTCTCTCCGTCTCTCCCTCATTTTTTTTTCACCGTATTCTCTCAGCTTACTCTCTCTCTCCCTCTCTATCATTTTCGTACTCTGCCAACCAAAACATCCATCGCCGCTCACCCACGCCGGAGGTCCACGGTCGAACCCACGACTCACGTCGCATGCACACTCTGCTCGTAAGACCTCTAGTCTCTCCCTTTTTTTTTTTTTAATTTTTAATTTTATGTTTTTCTGTTGTTAGATTTTTAAGCCCTAAATAGTAAATTACATATAGGCCCTAATTGGTAACACAGAGTTTCTTAATTATGATGTTATTGTTGCGATTAAACTTAGAGAGTTTAGATGTGTGACTGTTGGAGATATTTTACAGTATAATCACAGTCATAATTTGGAGAGTTGATGGGAAAATTAGAATTTTTAGAGTAATGAGATCTTAAGGTTTCGAAGATGTTAGGGTTTGAGGAATTAAAGTAGATTATTTAAATATTTTTTTTGGTTTAATTACGAAGGATGTAGAAATTTATGAAATTTACATGATTATTTTTTTATAGGTAATGATTTATATTTGTTCGGCATTGTTGAGGAAAATTTTTGAAAAGCTAAAAAGTCCAGGTAAGCGGGGTTTATATACTAATTTTGCATAAAAGAAATGAAATGAGGTTGAATTTGAAAATAAGCATGTTTGTTTTTGAAAAGAAATGATCTGAAAATAACCTCAAATGTTTATTCTGCATATGCATAAATTCAATATAAGAGAAATTATTTTTCTGTCATGACTGGTGTAGACATGAGCTAATTTTGTACATCTTGTTTCTGAACTATGCAAAAGAGCGAATATGAAAATCTAAAAGTTATTGTTATGAATAAATGAAAATATTTTGATTCTGTTTATTTCGAACATGTGAAGTGATCTAAAGCTATTCAGTGTTTTGTTTTGATATGGTATGTCATCTGAAACCTTAGCATGAAGTTCTGATTCTGTATATGATTGTGATCTGATTCCGATGATATCTGTTCTGTTTTTTGTTAAAACCCAGCCACGGGTATAATGGTGGTTTATAACCCTACCACGGGGTGAAACATGATATATAGGCCCAGCTACTGGTATAATCGTGGTTTATAACCCTACCACGGGGGTTAAACATGGTATTTGTCCCGATGTGATGCTATGAAATGATATGAATATAATGTTTTAGTTTGGAAATGCCGAATGATTTTCTTTTTGAGAATAAGTTGTTTTTCTGAAAATTTTGCTCCAATGTTTTGTACCAAGTTTTGTTTATGCATTTCGAAATTAAATATGTTGTTTCTGCATTCTGAAAGTAAATTATTTGTTCTGCATACCGAACTTTATAAATGCTCATATATACATGCTAGTATATATTCTCTACTTATTGAGTTGTTGATAACTCACCCTTTATCTCCACAATATTTTTAAAATATTTTGATGGTTCAACTGAGGATCAAGATTATGAGGCATTGGGTGAGATGAATTAAGTATAGTGGTTTAAGCATAGAAAGTTTTTTATGAGTATTATCGATTTTTATTAAGAAATTTTATTGTATTATGATGACTTGACATTTTAGAAAATTGGTTATATTGAGGAAATTATATTGAATCGAATTTTTTATATGATATTGGGAATTTGGAGTCTTTTTTTTATATTGTTGAAATGTGAGTTTAAGTGTTAGGAAGTAACTCTCCGACCCGTGTAGAACTGGGGCGTTACAGTTAAATCTACCTCTTCCAATCTGTTTAAACTTTTAAGACAAATAATGATTCTACACAAAATTAGTAGTTCATAACTTCATAGTATCTTTTTGATCTGTCTGTTTTTTATTTTTATTTTTGTCAAGATACTGCACAAAGATATGAACTCGTGGGCATGTAGTAGATAACTTATTTATTCATTAAAAGAGTAATTGTGAAACAGAACATTTAGATTATTGAATACATAGCATCAAGGCACTGTTATTTAGAGCAATATATATTGGCATCGCCAAAACTGTTCTGATTAACCGAAACTGATTTGGTACTTGGGTTGTTGGCTCGGGGAGAAGAGACCAAAATGTCTCTCAATTCCTGGAGGATTCTTCTGGTTTTCATCAAACATGGCAAACAAATAAGTTTCTATTGCTTGTCCAGGCCTCTTTGGAGTCCCATTCTTCACATGATTAATCAAATTCTTGTAGAAAGTGCCTGCATTTTCTACGCTTGCTGCATCACCCCCTTCTGTTGGCCAACCGCTCTCTGATACAACGATTTGCAGATTAGGTGCACCAGCTTTCTCAAGAGCAGAGTACTGAGCATCCAACAATGCATCAAAAAGGTTTTGGTACTCACGATTACCTTCTGGGTCTGTGAACACAACCCCTGGAGAAGTAAACAAGGCATATTGAAGGGAAATGTCTTGAGAAAGCAACCGTGCAAAAAGCAAAAAGCAAAAAAGTTTATAAACAATCATTACATCCGTGTAATAGAAACAGTCCCTTAAAAAAATAAAAAGTAACTGTCGGTAAGGCATTTTATCGTATATGAGAACACATCAAAACAGCCCTGATAGCATCAATACACTGTTTTAATTCGAGAAGAGTTTTCCGTTGGGAATAAGTTGAGATGTTCTGATGTGTTTTTCAGGCGTCGTGGATGATGATCGAGCGCGCTAGCTGTTTGATTGTGCGGTATATACTATATACTCTTCATCGCAAAAATAAGATCCAACTGGGAATTAAATGATCTGTCTGACCTGTAAACCTAGTATGTGTGTGTGGCTGTGTATAGGCCTGCAAAGATAGCATACATTCATGATCA
>QEOY01134043.1:4244-40728 GCA_003123805.1 Juglans sigillata | reverse complement strand
TGACTCGGAGGCTGACTCCTAATGGTTTGGCTGATTTTAGCCCGGCTGTGTCGCCGTCTGGGTTTTGGACTGCGGTTGCATCGTACGGTGAAAAGGGTTGGACCGATGATATCAAGGAGCTTAGAGCGGACATCTATGTTTTCTTGACCCGTGACGGGCCTCGGCGAGTTAAGGTCGTTGAACACGGCGGATGGCCGTGCTGGGTGGACGATTCGACTCTATACTTTCACAGGAGAGGCGATGATGAGTGGTGGAGTATCTACAGAGCGACTTTACCGAGTGAGGGATCGATTTCTACTGAGTCGGTGGTTGTTGAGCGAGTCACGCCACCTGGACTCCACGCGTTCACACCAGCTACCTCACCAGGGAACAAGAACTTCATTGCTGTGGCTACAAGGAGACCCAGCTCGAGTTTTCGTCACATAGAGCTGCTCGACCTGATTAAGAACGAGTTCAAGGAGCTAACTCGTCATGTCTCGCCCCAGACTCACCACTTCAACCCCTTCATCTCGCCGGACTCGATTCGGATCGGGTACCACAAGTGCAGAGGCATAGGAAACGGAAGAAAAAGCAACCAACTGTTGCTTGAGAACGTCCGGAGTCCCGTACCGGAGCTCTCCCTCTTCAGAATCGACGGCTCGTTCCCTTCTTTCTCACCCAGCGGTGATCGCATAGCTTACGTCGATTTCCCAGGCGTCTATGTCGTGAACCGGGACGGGTCCAACCGGCGTCAGGTTTATCCCGAAATGTCATTCACCACTGTCTGGAACCCGGTCGGGAAAGGGGTTGTGTACACTAGCACGGGGCCCACTTTTGCTTCGGAGAGCACCGAGGTCGATATCATCTCCATCAACGTCGATGAGGGTCCCCAACCAAGTTTCAAGAAGTTAACCAACGACGGCAAAAACAACGCCTTTCCGTCACCTTCCCCTGACGGCAAATGGATTGTGTTCCGTTCGGGTCGTACGGGTCACAAGAACCTGTACATAATGGACGCCGTGGATGGAGATCGAGTCGCGATCCACAGGCTGACGGAGGGTCCCTGGAGCGATACAATGTGTAGTTGGTCACCGGACGGCGACTGGATCGCGTTCGCATCGGACCGGGAGAACCCGGGTAGTGGGAGCTTCGAATTGTACCTGATCCATCCCAATGGAACCGGACTGAAAAAGCTGTTTCAGAGCGGGTCTGGCGGTAGGTCGAACCACCCGACCTTTAGCCCAGATGGGAAAAGCATAGCGTTTACTTCAGATTACGCCGCCGTTTCAGCCGAGCCAATCTCGAATCCACATCACTATCAACCGTACGGTGAGATCTTCCAGATGAAATTGGACGGCTCAGATCTGAAGAGATTGACACATAATTCGTTCGAGGATGGGACCCCTTCGTGGGGGCCAAAGTATATGGAGCCTGCTGACGTGGAATGGCTAAAAGGTGGGACAGGGTGCTCCTTTGAGGACTGTCACTGGCTCAACGAGATGCCCAACCAAGGAGCAAATGCTGCTGCACACTTGGTCTCAACCAATCCTCAATGCGGTGCCCTCCATAAATAATGACTGTTTTTTTCCTTGATGACTGTTTTTATATAAATATTGGTATGTATTTGGTAACATGAGGTTCTATGTTATTAGCTAGGATGAACCTGCCTTTTGTACCCATCCTTCTCGATGTTGAAATAAATAAGAATGTCTCATGGCCCTCAGAGTCAACGCACTACAAGTTTCTACATCTTTTAATATTGATAAATATTTTAATCTTGTATAAAAATAAATTTATAAATTAACATGATTTGATATAGTATATTAAGGGTAGGTTTGGGAGTGAGATGAGAATTTTATGTTTTGTTTTGAAGTTTAAAATATTAAATTTTAATATTATTATTATTTTGAGATTTGAAAAATGTATATTAGGATTTGAAAAAGTTGAATTGTTTATTATATTTTGTGTGGGGATTTGAAAAAGATGTAATGATGAGATGAGATGAGAATTTTATATTTTGTTTTAGCCTCCAAACCTACCCTAAATTATAAATTTATTTTTATTATAAAATAGATTTAACGAATCTCTTCAAATTACGTTAATTTATAAATTTATTTTTATGTAATTTATTTATATTCGTAATAGATATCTTTATATAAAGATTGCAATATGATTTTTCTTAAAAGAAAAAGAAAAGCTCTATTCGGTTGGAGATTCGATCTTATCTCACTGAAAAAGGTTTGTGTACACGAACATATACTCCATTACAAGTAAAATAAAGAAAGAAAAACATTTGCGGCCCATTTCAATAGGGATCGTTGTATTTTTGCTGTAAAAAGAAAGTAAATCGGTTGGCTTATTTCCCCGTTTAATAATTAGGGCCCCATTTCACTATAAGTATCACCAAATGAATCTACTGCTCTGCTTAATAGTCTTCTAAATAATAGTTTTCTTGTTACAAAATCGAGTTTCGCCGTTGGATGGCGGAGCTTCGATGATTAAGATATCGTTTGTTTTTACAGATGAGATGAGTTGAAAGTTAAAAATTAAATAAAATATTATTAGAATATTTTTTTTAATATTATTTTTATCTTGAGATTTGAAAATATTAAATTATTTATTTTATTTTATATAAAGATTTGAAAAAGTTGTAATAATTAGATTAATTAAGAAATTTTATAAAAACAAACGAGACCTAGTTAACACCGTTACAATAATGGACTCAAATTTGATAGAAAGTCTGAGGATTATCCGCTCCCATTCTTTTAAGAAAAATTATGCATATCATTCTCTATACCATACATCAATATATAATTTGTTATTTTTATCATTCTATTTAAATATATATATTAATTTATAAATATATTTTTAAAAAATAAATATAAATATGATAAATCATATATTGATATATAGTGTGTATTTAGATAAATCATATAATTAAATTTTGAAAAATGGTTAGTACAAGTTTTAAAGATAAGTTATGTACATGTCAAGTAAACAGCACCTTAAAAAGTTGTAAAAAAATTATTATTATTAATTTTTTTTTACTGAGACCCACTTAAAATAAAAAAATTTAAAAAGTTTTGGGAGAGCTTCAATGCCATGTAGCTCCACCCGGCCACCATTGTTCCAACAACACTTCCTCGGAAATTACCATTATCTGGTAATCGAGCATGGCAAAATTTAAACCCAAATCAGTCTTATTACAAGCACCGGCATGCATTATAAGAAAAATATTTATTTGTTATCAGTTATTTGTTACAAAAATGAATACTTATTATCAAAATAAGTTAATTTCCGTCGAAAATAATCAGTCTCGTTATAAATAATTTGTTAAAAATATTATTAATTTTTTTTGTTGTAATGGGTTTAGACACCAAAATAATTGAGATTTAGAAGGAAGGATAAATACTAAAATTGTCATTGTTTTTTCTTTTGAACAGATTGGTCCCTAAACTCTAATTTTGAACCATTTAATCATTGTATTTTCAACTTTAATCGTTTTCATCATTCATTAGGTGGTCGATCTCTTTTTGTTTGATTTTTATTAGAACAAGAGTCAAACTCAAACTTATCACTATTTAGTTATATTTTTTGTTCAAGAAAATTTCAATTATTTTTTCAATGAGTTTTAGTTCGTTTACCATCTACCCAGTTTTTCAAAAATATATTATTTACATTATATCTCATAACTTTATACACTACTAATTTTTCCAAACCCGCCTTAGAATTTTGCAAATATTTTTATATAGTTTTTATATATGAAAGATTATATGCATCAGATCAGTTTAAACAATTTTTATTGTATTAAAAATATGAATTTTTCTCTTTTATTTTAGAATATCAAAGATTATAAAATCTCCACTTGTCCCAAAAGTAGGTAGAGGCAATTTATGTTTGCAAGTCATGTTCGTGTTGTGTCAAGTCATAGACAATATTCGACTATATGGATCAATCCGAATCCGACCTATTAAGATAAATGTGTCAAACTTTCAATCCATAATCCAACCCATTTAAATTGACATGTTTAATAATTAATTAGAAATATTTCAATACGATATGACTCATTTAAACCCGTTTCATGCAAATGTGTTGAACTAATATGCATAACTTATTTGATCTAATTAACATAATTTTACATAAAAATTAAAATATATATTTATTAGTAGCCACAATACCTTTAAAAAAATAATAAGACTACCTACTAACAAAAAATATCAATATTTTTAAAGTTTTAACTTATAATAAAATAAATATTACAAACCCTATAATAAAAAATATGAGCATATGTGCAGAATTATAATCCTAACAATATAAATATAAGTATATTGAGGAATATCAATATTACAATTTAACAATAATAAACCTATAATTTTGAAAAAAAAAATTAACTGGGTTATTGAGGGGACTTAGATGATGAGAAGATATAGATTTATATATTTAACTTATATATTAATGCTCTCCTTACGTGTGGCTTAAACTAATAAGAAGATATAAATTTATATACTTAAATAACACCTTAATACTCCCCTCAACACGTAGGCTAGACTCTATTTTAATATGTGGGCCAATATGAGATATTTAATTAAATAGGATATAGTGTATAGTTAAGGTTTAAATTCAAAATTTTTATTCCAATACCATATAAAATTATCACTTATCTCAAACGTTTAAACTTACCAAAGAGATGAATTTATATATTTAAATTATGTCTTAACAAAGAAGCTGTTGGTGTGCATGTAAAGGTAGGTTTACTTTTGAAGAGGGAAAACAAGCACCCGGCCGCAAGAGATTATGACCACAAATATAACGTGTAGTAGGTGACAATCCATATCTATTCTATGATATGTGAATGGTGTTAAAATCCTCGCTCAAGCAGAGTAAATTTTGGACATGAAGATTATTTTTTATAGGAAAGCCAAACGGGTGTAGTCATCACAATAAAAATATGTTGAACAGGTTATCAAACGTTTTAACATGGGAGATGCTAAGCCAGTCAATACTCTACTTGCTAACTATTTCAAGTTGAGCAAGAGCTCGTGTCCTTCTTCAAAGAAAGAGTTTGAAGAAATGGAAACAGTCCCCTACTCTTCAGCAGTAGTAAGCCTGATGTATGTAATGGTTTGTACCAGACCAGATATTGTTCATGCTGTAGGCATGGTGACTAGATTCCTTTCAAAATCAAAAAAGGATAATTAGGAAACAGTCAAGTGGATTCTCAGGTATCTAAAAGGTACATCGAAGATGTGCTTGTGTTTTGGGGGAGCTAAACCAGTTTTGGAAGGCTATACAGATTCAGATATGACAAGAGATATGGATAGCAAGAAATTTACTTCGGGATTTCTCTTTACCTTTGTAGGAGGAGCTGTCTCTTGGCAGTCTAAATTGCAGAAGTGTGTTGCTTTATCTACAACAGAGGCATGGTACATTGCCGCAGCGGAAGCTGAGAAATAGATGTTGTGGATGAAGCGTTTTCTCCAAGAACTAAGGGTTAGTCAAGAAGACTACATGGTACATTGTGATAGTCAGAGTGCTCTAGACTTGAGCAAAAATTCAATGTACCATTCACGCACCAAGTATATTGATATCCGTTATCATTGGATAGGCAAAGCGATGGAGCAACAGCTATTGAAGCTTGTGGAGATCTATACGAAAGATAATCCAATAGACATGTGGACGAAGGTGGTTACAAGTGAGAAGCTTGAGTTATGTGGAGACATAATTGGGATGGATAGCATCTAAGTAAATGGGCATGAAGGGGGAGAATTGTTGAAATCTCTGCCCAAGCAAGCAGTCAACAATGACTACTTGCTTCTCAACCTTCAGCGGGTAACTGAATTTGCAGTTACCTATTGAATGCAACAATTTAATACATTCATATGTGATGCGATATTTACCTATAAATTGAGGCTCCCAGCGAGAGCCTCGGATACACCCAAGAAGAAAAGAAAAGAGAGAGAAAGCTCAGAGAGCTCTAAGAGAAAATAAGAGAGTTGAGTTGAGTGGAGTGTGATCCTCTTCTTCTGTAATATTTTCTTGTGTTTCACTATTTATTAGTGAAGCTCTTTTTTGTGGATGTAGGCAGTTGTCAAACCACGTTAAATTCTTGGTATCACTGAATGCGTGGGTATACTCTTTTATTTCCGCTTTTATTCTTTCCGTAGTATTGATTTTCCCAACAAGTGGTATAAGAGCGATTGTTGGGAGAAGTTTTTGTTTACAGAAAACTCGTTTTTAGTGCGTTGCTCAGTTTGAAAATTTGAGCATACCACTGTGTTTGTCTCCTCGAGACAAGAAAATCGGTGAAAATCATAGGCTGAACGGACGCCGCAAGCGCCCCCACATGCCGACTGGAGATAAGAAAGTGAAGGCCACTCTCGACACACGCCAAGGAGAGTACAGAACGCGTGACCCCTATTCTCACCACGCGCCGCAAGCACTCCATAGAAGTCTTTGCCCATGAAGTCCACGCGCCTCACGCACTACAGACCCCTAGAGGACACGTGATGTACACGCGCCTACGTGTTTTTTGCATCGCACGCGCGACAGAGTTCTTGTTTTGGTTCTTTTGCTCATTCCTTGTGCTATTTGGTTCTCAGAATTTAAACAATGCAAGATCAGTATAAAAGTAGTTCCTGAAATTGGAAAACAAACAAAAGTTTCTTTAAATAGACCTAATTAATATTATTAAGCTGGCTGATGCTTAGATTAAATTCAAACAGAATTTCCAAGAAATTAATGGGGAAACGAAAGTATTGTTTCTTTCAACGGAGCTAAGTTGGCTGAAGCTAATGAATGAGATTAATGAATGAATGAAACTTCTCCTGATCTCACTCTCAGGATGATCAGTCTCCGAAATCTAAAGATCAATCTAGATTTAGAAGCAGGCCAGTGGCCCTCTTGAGATGATCAGGTGGCATGGGGTGCAGTTCAAAGATCAGAGGTAATTATATATATATATATATATATGTTCCTGATCGACAGAGTCATGTGTGCATGTAGGATCGAGGTCGGTATCGTACATGTGAAAGTTGATTGGTTTTAATGAGACGAAATTTAAATAGGGTTTGGAAATTAGAACCAAAGTAAACATTCTTACGTATGTAGCCAATGACAACAGCAAAACTATCATAATAGAAACGTGAAAAATGCTACTTTGTCCCTTAGCCCACTTATTTTGTCTCTCATTTTGATACCTAATGTAGTTTAATTTTTTTTTAATTTTTTTTCACTTGGTAGTTAAGGAAGTGATTATTTGTGTATTGATATTTTTTTTTTTATATTTTTTAAAAATATTTTAAAATGATAAAAAAATGTGAATTAAAAAATTAGAAAAAAATAAAATGTTGAATTTGGCCTAGAGATCAGATTGAGAGGGCTACTCTAGGCGGCAGGATAGCACGCCTCTAGAAACAATATCATCAATTCTTCTGACAAAAGATTATATGCCAGTGATAAATTTATAAATTGATATGATTTGATATCATACATTAGATTTAAGAGAAATGTTAGTATCTCTCTTTATTTTGTTCCTAATTTTGATAGCTTATATGTTTGGATTCGTAAGTCATCTCAGCTCATCTCAACTCATCTCAACTCATCTCACAACTATTCATTACTATTCAGCAACTTTAACTCACAAATCTCACTACTATTCACAACTCATCTCATTACTATTCACAATCCATCTCAACTCATCTCAGCTCATCTCAAGTCATCTCAACTCATCTTCGAATCCAAATTGATATTTTTAATTTTTTAAAGATGTTTAAATATGTTTAAAAAATATTTGAAATAAAAAGCAAAAAAAAAAAAAAGTGCTATTTGCACCGGGCGGCACACCGAGTGGCCGGGCACTTAGTGGCGGCATAATAGTACCACTCTAGATCTAATTTAATCTAATTTATCAAATAAAAATTACGTCAGTTTATCAATTTATTTTTGTGTAATTGTTGTAACACTTCTTTTCTAAAAATTAATTATCTCTATCATTGTGGCAAAAATTAATAATTTAAGAGTAATATTTAATTTGCAAATTCAGGTGACAAGTTCTTGATCCCTTGTGTTTTTTAATTTTGAATTCAATAGTTACTTGTTTTAATTTAAAATAGTAAGTACTTTAATTTTAGTCGCAATCGTAAATATATATTACCTCCGACCGTCTAAAATTAAATATTAATTATTTTAAATGAAATACATATGCTATCTTCACAAAATAACTCTAATAAAAATAAATTAAATACAAAATTAAGTAGGTTAACGTGATATGTCAAATTTACGTCAAAATAAAAAATATTTATATTTTTTAAAAACTAATTTGACTTTCATAAAATTTCTTTAGTACAAAAGCACCTCTCTTAAGAATGAGAATTGCTACATACATAAAAAAATTATATAAAATAAATTTATAAACTGATATGATTTTATTGAATTAGATAGATCTACTTTATAATAAAAATAACTTTACAATCTGACATACAACATTAAACCATATCAATTTGTAAATTTAGTATTGTGTAATTCTTTCGTCTCCAAAATATTTCTCCGAATTAAATTAGTTTGTGCCGACATGCCTGTGGAATTAATGGATAAGTGCAGGACTTTAGTTAATGTTACTTTCCAAAGAATTTTTAAATTTAAAGGTTACTATACATACGTCAAATACATATTTTATCAATTATTTCTCTCTTTCTTTCTATTATATATTTTATCAGGCTTGGTTCATGTGCACGGGTTCATGTTTAGGGGGCTGAATTCATGGAATGATATATTAATTTGAGTTAGTGATATATTAATTTAATTAAAATATGATTATTAATTAATATATAATAGTTAGAATAATAAAATATTATAAAATAAAATAAATTAGTATTTAAAAAAATTAAATTATTTATTATATTTTGTGTAAGAATTTGAAAAAATTGTAAGAATTAAATGAGATGATTTCTGAATCCAAATAACGCCTAAGAGAGCCTATATTTTAAATTGTATCATGTAATTATAAATAGAGTAATGCTAGATATATGTAGTTTTAGGGCGCATAAGTCATCCAATTGTGAGATTATATTAGAATTAATGCAAATTATAAAAAAGTTCTCTCTATTTTCTATCTTTTATGTTTTTAAGCCACAAAGTGTTATGAAGATTGTCAAAACCATTTTATAAAGCACATGTTTAAATAAGAAGAGAAGCTGGCAGCTAAGTGAAAAGACTCGATTCCAACTAATTTGCTGATGTGGAACAGAGGAGGGGTTGTATTCAGTCATACAAGGAGATCAGGATGAGAAAAATACAGAAGAGAAATAGATATAAGCAAGAAACGTTTGTAAGTTCTTCAAGAAATCATTAAACACAGAGAGGGGCTTGAGGGGAGTCATGTGCTTGTAATCTCAAGGTTGTTTTTTGGCTCATCAAATAAAAGGCTCCTGACTCTTCCCGCCGTGGATGTAGATCATATTGTTCAAACCGAATCATGTAAAACCCTGTTTGTTCTTTGTTTTAGTCTGATTGATTGCGAAAAGGAATTTGCATGTTTCTTGATAGTCTTGGCAAGTTATTCTACGTTAGCTAATTGTGGCTCGCAAACTTAGGGCAGGTTTATGGGGTGAGATGAGAATTTTATGTTTTATTTTAGTGTTTAAAATATTATATTTTAGTATTATTATTGTGTTAAGATTTAAAAAAGTTGAATTGAGATTTGAAAAAATTGAATTGTTTATTATATTTTGTATGTAGATTTAAAAAATATGTAATGATGAGATGAGATGAGATGAGAATTTTGTGTCTCATCCCACCCCCAAATCTGCCCTTAGAATTACAACAAGGCTACTTGGAAGTACGGATCTAGTTAACCACCCTCTACTTGCTCAAACTAACCTCGTTTTTCTTGATGTCAACCTCTCTACAACAGCTTTGGAATTAGGTTGAAAAACGCATTCATGCAGTACGACCAGTTTAAAAGTAAGTCATGTATACATACCACTTTAGAAGTTGGGTTTAATCACGGAGCAATGCTATAAAATCTTCCTAATCTTCACATATCATTTTTTTTTAATTTTTTTTTAAAATTTTTTTGAGTTTATTTTTTTTAAAAATTAATTCAATTCTTCTATTCATTATTCATATATCAAATATTTGATAAAAGAAAAAAATAATAAAAATTAAAAAAAATATAGTGTGCGGAGGCTATGTGAATAGTAATATAAGAATGTTGTGTAGATTATACTAGTGTAAGAGAAATACTAGTCAGTCAACTTGAGTTACAAAAAGATTATACTAAAGTAATTTTAAAAACTGATATAGTTTGATGTGATTTGTTAGAGTATAATATTAATTTTATTATAAAATAAATGTAATGTATTACATGAAGTCATATCGATTTATGGGTTTAATTTCGTGGAATCTCTACATCAGTTATCATGACTACAATTGGGTAAGGCCTCATGATCATATAGCTCTAGGGATTTAATAAATAAATAAATAAATGAACTACTCCCTCCAAAATTATGGCAGGCTTGGTTGGACTTTCAACAAGGCAACTCATTATCAAGAGAACATAAATCTCAGCTTGGTTAGATATCCTAAAGAAAACATTCAAAGATTTTTGGATATAAAATGAACATCTAGATCCAGCTTATTGGAAACCCCCAATTATGAAAAATAAAACTAAGGTAAGTAAGACTACTCTAAAAAATGAAAGAGGCTATAAAAAAGAGGAAACCACTGCCAATGCAGAGCTCTCTCTCTCTCTAGAAGGAAAGCATCTCTTCTTCAACCTTCATCCAATCCTATTTTCTCCATTGTATTGCAATGGAAAGTCATGAGAGACTATAAAATCATTGAACATGGTAGGTAGATTTCACCTTCAAACAACCCGTAGGCATGACCTTTTTTGTCGAACTATGTAAATTTCTACCTCTCTTTATTGAAGTTTTATATGCTTTATCTACATATTGTTGAGCTTCAACAAGGATCTTTATAAAAGCTTAGTAGATAACAGCAGGTAAATGTTGATGTAGCTTTTGAGAGAGATTTAACTCTGGGATAAACTGAGAAATCATGTGAAGCAATCTCATACATACAAGCTTAGGAGCTCTGAGTGAAACAGCAGAATGATCTGTTTGAAACTCCTATATGACATGCACGAAACTATTCGTGTGCAGAATCAGCTATAGGAAGTATCGAGGAAATTAAGAAAACATTATTACACATCAGGTGGGGGGGTGAAAAAACTAAGGAAAAGAAATTCCGTTGCTTTGAACCAACTGGCGGCTAAAATCATTAATCTGAAGAAGAAAGACTACATCCAACTGAGTATTGGAGAGTAATCCATGTCTCTCTATTCACTCTAATTCTGAAAAAACTCTGCAGGTATCGTTGGGGGGCAATACTTCTTCGCCACATATTTGTACTGAGCAAGCAATAGCATCATATCAGTTAAATATATAGTTGTTGATTTCATATACATTAACTTGAAAGGGAGTAATAGATAACCATTTAAAATGTACTACATCAGCAAGTGTGACTGAGGATTACAAAATTTAAGAAAATACCTTAGCCACAAATGAATTACACAAAAACAATCCCACGAATTGATGTGGCTTGATTTGATTCGTCAGATTGTAAAATAATTTTTATTATAAAGTAGAGCTAACAGATCAAATGAAACCACATCAATTTGTGAGATTATTTTATGTAATTCATTTGTGGATGTAGCAGTATACTAAAATTTAGGATGAAAAACAGTATTTATAAAATAAATAAAATAAAATAAAAAACAGGGTTATGAAGGGTGTGGTGTGTGTGTGTGTGTGTGTGTGTGAGAGAGAGAGAGAGAGAGAGAGAGTAGGATACATTTTTGCTTACCTTATGTTGACTGTATTTCTCCTTGATAGCAGGTAAACTAGAAGTATGGCTATCACAGCACAGGCGGTGGAGATCTTTCACACAATTGCACAGATCAGAAGGCTTGTAAATTGTGTAATGCTGCAAGGTGGAATTCTGTAACAAAACAGATTGAAAACTAAGCCATCTTATGAAACAGTAACCTCAAAAGAAGAAATAGACCACATAATCTATATGGTTACACAAATACATACCCATGGTTTCTGAGAGGGGAAAAGTATATATTTGGCCATGAAAATTGCCGAGGCAGCTAGAAGTGATGGAGCATAACAAAGCATGTTGTACTCCAACAGAGATAATTCCGCAATGTAGTTGGCTAAGCACTCCAACTGCAGTGATGGAACCTGTGAAATGGCAGATAAAAACACCATAAAAGAATATAAGTTTCCAGTTACGGTAATTGCAAACAATAGCCAGCTTTGACATCAATTGAGATCTCCTAATTGCATGACCAACTTGGATAGTCCAATGCATAAAATAGATACAACATTAAAACCCATCTAAAACCATCTCATCTCACTGTCCAAACAGCTCCTAAATGCTGTAAGACCCACATGATGTGTCTATCTCCCTTTAGTTTGAAACATCTAGTTCAATCAAACAATTTGAGAGAATCTCTAATGACATATATATATATATATATATATATATATATAAAGGAAACAGCCGTGAATCAAGCCCAAGGTGGGTACCTCATTTATCCCTTGTGCTGCACGAACAAATCGCCTAATCAATGAATCAAAAGTCATTAATTGGAGCAGCACTTATGTGAAATAAATAGGTATAGTCAATAGTCACGAGTTAGCCCTTACCTTAAGAAACATTTTGTAGTTGGGGCTGTCATTTCGAACTTCAAGAAATTCAAAACAGCAGATTCCATTTGCAGAACCTGCATCATATGAAATGCTAATGCTTATGCCGCTTAAGCAAAAGGCAACCTAGGAAAGAGAAGTGCAGCCAGAGGAGGATATGACACAAACCTCTTCCTTGAAATAGGTGTTATCAGTTATGTAACAGAACTCTTCCACTTGGGGTGCACAAATCTCCTCATATTTGCTGGCAATATCATACTTTTTTCTTGTTAATATCATCAACAGGTTATGATTTGTCACATATTTAAATACAGATCAAGATTCATTTTAGTTCTTGTTCGATCTTGAGGGTCATAAGAATGAAAGAGATAGACGTATCAAGTAGATCCTACACTATTTATTACACATTTAATGCTGCCCGAAATATTTATAACGGGTAATAATAAATATTGTGTAGCATCCACTCGACATTTCTTTCTCTCTCCCAAAAAATACCATGAGGAAATGTAGTCTTACGAGGCAATCATCATGCAAGCGACGCCAAGTAACTGTAACCGTTGCCTATTCATCACATTCCCTGAAAGATACCGATCTATGTAGTTTACAGTCAAATATAATGTGTCAGGTACAAGTCTGTACTCTTCAGCCACCTGCAGTTGGGTAAATAGGGGTTCAGAACAACAAGATAAATACCAAAAACCCCATTTTGAAAGCAAGTGAAAGTGATCCTCACATACTATATATGTACAAGTTTTAGTATGCAAGAATTACCTCCACTAGCCAATCAATCAGTATTGCACGCATGCTGGCATTGATGTCCTTTTGGACTCTCTCCATGAAGTCTGTGGAAGGCCTTTTCTTTGCCTAAAAGTCCAAGGAATTAAACAGATCACAAGAAGAAAAGGTATAGCCGAAGAAAAAGAAAAAACTAGCATTAAGACTAACAGACAAACCTCAGACGCACGCAAGTGCTTGTAAATATCACAAGCAAAAGTTGCACAAAGCTGTGGATCCATGTAATTTTTATCAATATTAACAATTTTATCATCTGTTTCCATGGCTGCAAGGATATCTCTATTGCAAATATTCCCTGCAAGCAAATCAATATAAACCACAATAGGAAGTCAAGGATACAAGAAATTATAATATTAGATGAATTTAAGTATATTTATTTGATGAAGTTAAATACCAATTTTTTCTTCGAGGTCTGAAATGTAGAGGTTACCGAATGTCTTCCTCTCTATGGAATCAACTGCTGGAACATCACTATTGTCCATGTATTCAACTTCAGGACTCTTGAAAGAATCACAAGTAGACATTGATTCATCCATAGAAACTGAAAGTCCATCTGATTTACTTGGAGAAACATCCATGCTGAACTGTGCAGGAATGGCAACAGTGTTGGGGACATTTCCATCGCTTCTAGAGATCGAAGATGTCACCTTGCTACAAGGAACAACTGCTGTTGATTTAAGATTCAATGAGGCAGGAAAATTGGTCCTGGGGGGTCCTGTGCTACCGGTGTTTGCAGGAGGTCCCTTCTTTGCCTTGGCAATTTTACTTGCAGATGACACCTTCAAATAAAAAGCACAGTGCTTAACATAAAGTATAGAACCATATTTACCACATACCAAGACAGGATGAAAACTGAGATACAGATTATTAGTTCAATGAGTTTTATTTTATGGCATTAATATCAGTCACGCGCACAAATAAAAATTCTTACAATGGGTTTGGCTTTAATCCAAGATTTCTATAATTATAGCTCTTGTTATGCAACATCAGTCACCGCCATTAGTGGGTGCAAAAACTTGTACAATTCAAAGCAAGTAATTCAAGACATCGTTCATTTTTACAAAACTTTTTATCTCTTATCATCTCATCTAGTCATTACAATTTTTTCAAATTTTCATACGAAATAAAATAAACAATTCAATTTTTTCAAATTTTAAAGTAAAAATAATATTAAAAAATATATTTTAATAATATTTTATTCAACTTTCAACTTTTATCTCAACTCATCTCATCTCATCTTATTACGAAAACAAACGAGATTGAGGGTGAAATATATGAATTTAGTATAAAGAAAAATCAAGACTTAGAAAAGAAAAGAAAGAGTCCAGTTAAAGATAGTTAATTTTCGAACTGAAATGCACTAATCAGCTCTAAAAAACGGCTCTTTTGATTTCCTAAAAGCACGCACTGTTTATGAATGTCAAGAATTAGAGTCAAATTTTTTGTCTTAGTTATGCTCTGGTTGCCAAAAGACTGTCAAACCAAGTCCAATTGTTGTGTTCTGCTTCACTTCCCCAGAGTTTCTTAAGAACCTAATGGATCAGCGACCATTTCTTGAAATGGAAAACATTACGAAACAGAAAAAGTAGTCACGAAACAGGAACTATGACCAACATAGATATTTAAAAACAATTAATGTGCAAAAGGCCACAAATCAAAAGCAACATGTTTTGTAAACGGACGAGACCCCATAAACTAAAAACATGCCAAAACCTCGTTGAAAGATAATGACGGATCATAACGAAAGCTACAAACTTCTTTTCAATATCTATTTCTTTTCACCACATTTTCTTTATTTCTAATGGTTTTTGGCACCGTTTTCTCAGCACCCAAACAGAACAAAAAAGAAAAGATCAAGACAGTAAATACCAAAGCAGAATACGGGACGGAGGTCCGGGTAGAGACGTTTGCCACGTTCTTGACATTAGTCAGGTTACTGAGTGGCGCTCGCTTCTTCGCCAACGTAGCCTTTCCCATATTCTCGGATGATGAAGACGACGCATTCCGCTTCGCCAGTGACGAAGACGTCGAGGAAGAAAACGATGAACGACGATTCTGGGTCGACATTTTCCACGGAACCCAATTCAAAGCTCCAGTCGAAGAAGCTCAAGAACAAGAAAGCAAGCTTAAACCACCCCAAGAGCTTTGACAGAGATCAGAGCGAGGAGTTAAGGGAGGGTGATTTATTATTGGAATGATTTTGAATTGAAGAGTGCTAGCCGTTGGATCAACTCGGTAAATGTTCACGGGAGCGGGGGAAAGGGTGGGGCCCATATACGCAGACTGTGTACGTCCTTGCATGGGTTTAAAGCGAGCTATGTTATTCATCACAGACGAATGAGTTGATGGCACGTAGGATTAAGTCGTCGGTCACTGTTAGGAAGGTCACAGGACCGTCAGGCTGGGCTTTAGGTTCAAAGTTTCGAATTTGAATTCAAACGGTCATTGGATCTGTGGACAGATACACACACAGAGTACCCTAGCCGGTCGGTCATACATGGGAAGTCGATATCTTTATACCAAAAGTACTCCAACAAATTTTCATATACAATCATTATAACCATTTATGTTCTGATGAGTGATATGAAAAATCATTTTCAGAGCATATACATATTAAAATAATTACGAGTTATAATTTAATTTAAAAAATAAATTTTAAAATTTAAATCTTATAAATTAAATTTTCCTATTTAAACAATATCTCTTTATCAAATAAATAAATAATCTTTCTATAACTAGATATGATAGAATTTAAAATTCTTCTTTGAGTCAAGCAAAGGAGTTTTTATTCAAACTTCAAGATCTAAAACATAAGAGAGATATATAAAATGAAACTATAATATTTATATAGTATTTAAATGAATACTCAATAAGTATAGGGGTTTCAAAATAAATGAGATCCCAAAACTTTTGCCTTTAATGTCCCAATTGAAATGGTTCTTTTTTTTTTTTTAAGGAAAACTGTTATCATTCATTAATCAGAAAAATTTACATTCATGATCAGATACATTTTGAAAATCAGATCTGGAATCCACGATTTTTTTTAGAGAGAGAAAGAGAAGAGAGAGGGAGAGAGGGGAGGAGGCGCTGAGTTGAACTGGGTCGGGGAAGATGATAAGTGTTGCTAAACTAGTATATAATATTGCTAAAAAAACTCATTTGGATAGTTAAAAATAGTTATACATATTATGGAGCATATTGTATATATCTATCTTTCTCACTCTAAACTTTAGAGTTTGGACAAGAATTATAATGGGTCTTGATAGGGGGTAAAATCCTCTGGCCCCGAAGGCATCCCAAGCCTAGCCCAAAGGGGCACCATCAAGAAGTAAGAGGAAAAAGATAAAGAGGGAATAAAGAAAAGCAAGTGTCACAGAGAAAACAAGGAGGTGACGGGAAAGAGAGAACAATGAGAAATGAGATAAAGCAAATGAGACACGCAAGAGATGAGTGAGAAAAAACTTACTTCCTCACCTACTACTAACAGGGCCAGAATAAAATAGACTTCTTCTAGACGACTAAAAGGGGGGAAGAAGAGAACAGAGTGATCATCTTCAACTTGAGGACGAGAGCTCCAGAGAGAGGATTTTATCTTAAAAAAATATCTCTGACCTCTATTGTGTAGACATAAATAAGAGACCACAAGAGACTATAAAATAATTATATTATAGTGGATTTACCCTCCAACTGACCCGTAGACGTAGGCCTTATGCCAAGCCACGTAAATCTGTATGTGTCAATCTCTATTTATATTTCTTGTATTTATTTTCTATTTACTGCTATGGATGTACGTACAAGTACTGTACCACCACTCTAGACCATCATCGTGGGCTTCGAACTACCTCATCTAGTCTTGGACTACCTCAGTGGACCAGGATTATGAATGACTCTTTATCCCGTTCCAACTTGTTGTATTATTTTTTGGCATTAAGAGGTCAAACTCTGAATTAGAGAAGTGATTCCACTAAATTGAAATTTGAAAAAGAAATGGTACCCTAAGTCCTATTACAAAAGTATAGAGACTAATTTTGTTTGCCTACAAGGAAAATAGACACCTTAAAGAACCTACGACAAGGCAAATTTAATCACTTACAAATCAATAATTCAAACATCCATCCAAGTTCAAACCAACTTGGTACCACCACGCTTGCCATCGCCAACCAGTTCTTAGGGTTATCTTCTGCACGCATTGCTTATAACACCTTCATTGTTTTTTAGTTTTAGTATTAGTTTTACTTTGAACACCATTATTTTGGGGATGGGTTGTGATTTCAATGTTAAAAATGTATTAGGTCACTCTAAAGATAATATTTACACACAAAAAAGTGCAGCTAAGGAAAAATGTTTGAGATAGGTTTTGTGAGTTTGAGAGAAAAGTAAGTATTGGAGCTTGCCAAAGTTTAAATACATAGTTGACAGTTTTGTCATTGCATTGAAAGAATAATGGAACACCTTTAAGGAGTGAGGGGATTAGAGAGTCGATAATAGAAGTGAGTGGAATCATAGGGTAGACGATCTAGTAACATCCTGGAACACTAGAGTCGAAAAGAAGTTTTGATACTTTTCTCTTCTAAACGATGGCATTAAATAGCCACTGTAGTTTAGGATCGTGATAGACTAATCTAGAAAAGCAATAATTACCTAGGTACAAACTAACAATTACAAGAATCCTAGTCTATTTTGTACAGCTAACAATATAGACAAATATGGAGTCTGGACAGTAAAGCAGCAGCTTGAAGATAATTACGCCAGTTGTCCACACTCCCCCTCAAGTTGGTGCATAGATGTCGCTCATGTCCAACTTGTCAAGACAGTTTTTAAACGCTTGGCTTGACACTGCCTTGATCAACACATTAGCAAACTGGTCTTGAGATCGAACATGAGCCACTTCAATAAGCTTTGCTTCCAGTTTCTCCTTGATAAAGTGCCTATCAACCTCAACATGCTTAGTTGGATCATGTTGAACTGGATTATGGGCAATATCACATGGTGCCTTGTTATTGCAGTATTCATAAGACTGGTCTGGTTAATATGTAAATCTTGCATTAGATTTCTGACCCACAATAATTTGCATACTACCTTAGCCATTCCCTTGTATTCGGCTTCAAGACTAGATCTAGCTACTACTACCTCTTGGTTTTTACTTCGCCAAGTAACTAGAATCCCACCTACNTTAGATTTCTGACCCACAATAATTTGCATACTACCTTAACCATTCCCTTGTATTCGGCTTCAAGACTAGATCTAGCTACTACTACCTCTTGGTTTTTACTTCGCCAAGTAACTAGATTGCCACCTACAAATGTGAAATATCCAGATGTAGAACGTCTATCCTCTATTGACATAGCCCAATCAGCATCGATATAGCCTTTAATATCCAGGTTGTCCCCTTTTGTAAATAGAATTCCCTTTCCTGGAGCTGACTTCAAGTAGCGCAAGATACAAATGATGTCATTCATATGTTCTTCACCTGGGGAGTGCATGAATTGACTAATAACACTTAGAACATAAGCTAAATCAGGCCGAGTATGTGCAAGATACATTAATTTCTCAACTAGTATCTGATAGCGTTCCTTGTTAGCAGAAACTTGATTTGGATGCATACCTAGTTTTATATTTTCTTCCATAGGGGTGCTAGTTGGGCTACATGTTGTCATACTAGTTTCATTCAATAGATCTAAGGCATATTTCCTTTGAGACAGGAAAATACCTTTCTTTGATCTTGACACTTCAATTCCATGGAAATACTTCAACTAACCAAGATATTTCATCTCAAACTCATGGGCAAGATGATCCTGCAATGCCTTCCTTTCTTGAGGGTCATTTCCAGTCACAATCATATCATCAACCTACAGAATAAGACCTATGATATGTTCTTTATTATGCTTCAAGAAGAGAGTATGATCTGAGTTACTTTGCCTATATCTAATAGACTTCAAAAAGCTCTTGAACCTTCCAAACCAAGCCCTAGGGGCCTGCTTCAAACCCTATAGGGACTTTCTCAATTTACACACTTGTTTGCTTCCTTTAATCTGCATATTACATCCAAGAGGCAGCTCCATATATACCTATTCTTGGAGATCTCCATATATAGCTCTTCTTGACTAGCCTTTACATCAAACTGGTGCAAAGGCAGTCAAGATTCGCTGCCAGAGAGAGTAGAATATGAACATGATTAATTTTGGTCACCGATGCGAATGTCTACATATATCAATTCCATAGGTTTGAGTATATCCCTTGGCGGCGAGTCTTGCTTTGAACCATTCGATGGTTCCATCAGCTTTGTATTTAATGGTGAAGATCCACCTACAACAGATAGGTGCCTTCCCTTTAGGTAAGTTTACAACTTTCCACGTTGAGTTCTTTTGGAGGGACTTCATTTCTTCATTCATCACTTCCCTCTATCTAGGATCTTTCAAGGTCTCCTGCACATTACTAGGAATAGATACAACAGATAATTGATTCATAAATGCTTCACTTTCCTTTAACAATATACTGTAAGACACATANTTGCCTATATCTAATAGACTTCAAAAAACTCTTGAACCTTCCAAACCAAGCCCTAGGGGACTGCTTCAAACCCTATAGGGACTTTCTCAATTTACAAACTTGTTTGCTTCCTTTAATCTGCATATTACATCCAAGAGGCAGCTCCATATATACCTATTCTTGGAGATCTCCATATATAGCTCTTCTTGACTAGCCTTTACATCAAACTGGTGCAAAGGCCAGTCAAGATTCGCCGCCAGAGAAAGTAGAATATGAACAGTATTAATTTTGGTCACCAATGCGAATGTCTACATATATCAATTCCATAGGTTTGAGTATATCCCTTGGTGGCGAGTCTTGCTTTGAACCATTCGATGGTTCCGTCAGCTTTGTATTTAATGGTGAAGATCCACCTACAACATATAGGTGCCTTCCCTTTAGGTAAGTCAACAACTTTCCACGTTGAGTTCTTTTGGAGGGACTTCATTTCTTCATTCATCACTTCCCTCTATCTAGGATCTTTCAAGGCCTCCTGCACATTACTAGGAATAGATACAACAGATAATTGATTCATAAATGCTTCACTTTCCTTTAACAATATACGGTAAGACACAGAGTTACTTATGGGATACCTGGGTTTGGAGTTAAGAACAAGTTCATAGTTAACTTTAGGTATTCATCTTGTGGCTTGATCAGGTAGCACTTTTAGGTGGGGTTCAGATTTTACTTGAGGCTTAAACATGGAATCGGCTTGAGAGAGCAATTGTTCAATTAGTACATCATGAAAACGGGAAGATGGCCGATCCTGACTGTTCTCATCCTCTAAAATGTCCCCATTTGTCTCATCTTAACATTCACGAGTGTTATCCAAGTTGCCGCCACTTGGACATTCACCACTTGTAACCAATTTGTCACTACTTATAAAATCCAAGGTGTCCAAAGGGTGATTGAGAGTTTACAATTCATTTCTACACTCCCCTTAAAGTGGAGACTCGGGGACAAAATAATACATATCATCCTCGTGAGATACAACTTCAAGGGTAACATACAGCTTTTGAGAATGGGGGTGATAACACCGATAGCCTTTTTGATGTGAGACATAACCAACAAATATACATCGGAGAGCTTGAGGTTCCAACATATTTCTCAAGGGTTTGTGAATATGCACAAAGGCTACACACCCAGAAACTCTGGGTGACAGATTCGGCACAGTAGGAACACTTATAGCCTCATGAAGAACGTTAAAGGGGGTTTGAAACTGTAGTGGACTGAAACGTACACGACTAATGAGGTAGGCTGCAATGGTGATGGCTTCGCCCTAGTAACTGGTAGGGATGTGAGGTCCAAATAAGGAGGCATGTACAACTTCAAGAAGATGACGATTCTTGTGCTCTACAACCCCATTTTGTTGAGGAGAGTAGGGGCAAGTCATCTGATGAGCAATGCCATGTAAGTCCAGGTACTGCTTCAGGTCTTGACTAACAAACTCTCCACCATTATCAGTGTGGAGAACTTGTATATTAGATTGATACTGAGTGACTATCATCTTATGAAATTGTTGGAACAATGAACTAACTTCATTCATTGAGTTCCTTAAACAAACCCAAATCATACAAGTGTGATCATCAATAAATGAAACAAAGCAACGTGCACTACTAATAGAAGAGGTATTTGCTGGACCCTTTACATTACAATGAATAACCATAAACAGAATTGGACTCTTATTGATATTGATTGGAAAAGAAACACGATGACTTTTAACTAGTTCACAAATGTCACATTTGAAATCTGAAACAATTGATTGAGCAAAGAACTTTGGAAATAATTTTTTTAAATATCCAAAAGATGCATGACCTACGCGCCGATGCCACAACCAGATTTCTGAATGCTGACGTTTGTCAGACTTATCAACCAAAAAAACTTGAGCCAACTAAATGGAGCTTGCCGGCATTAGATCAAGATAATAGAGCTTTCCCTTCTAGTACCATAACCAATTGTCTTCCGAGTCCGAATATCCTTAAAAGCACAGAGGTTAGGCAAAAAAACACAATACAATGCAAAGTAAGGATTATTTGAGCAACAAACAATAAGTTCTGGTTGAGGGCAGGAACGACCAGAACATGATCCAAATTCAAATTTTCAGTAAGAGTAATTGAACCTTCTCCAACCACAGGAGAGGGAGTACCATTAGCTGTGGACACTATAAGTCGTTCAGAGGGTTTCATCGACTGAATGTGGTTATTGTCAAAGATCATGTGATCTGTAACTCCAGAATCACTTATCCATTCACTATTACTATTAGGAGCAGAAGTATGAAGAACCTTACCAATAATACTTGAAGTAGCAATTAAAGAAGAGGCTTCCTCAAAGGTGTTGTTGGAAGGTTCGGCCATAGCAGTAGAGGCATGGTGATTTGATTTTGAATTCCGTTTGTGGGATGCCTAGGCAGGATCCCACCATTCTGGATACTCGATTAGCTCATAGCACCATGACTTAGGCTGTGTTTAGTTCTCAAACTCAGCTGAGTTGCCTCTACTTTTAGAATGAGTTCAATGTCCAAACACACGGTTCGAGCCATTTTCAGTAGAGTTCAAATGTGAACTCGGTCTGGGCCCCACATATGTGCTGCTTTCTTCCACTGCACTGATGTAATTCCTGCATTGATGGCTGGGCCCCACCTGAAGGCTGACACTGCATTGTGATTTTGGACTACAAGCAGTTCGTTACGAATATTTTGTAATTTTTCTCTTTTTTGTTGCAAGTTTGGCACCAGTTTTGTGGGGGACATGTCTAACATATGAACAGTAACNAATGTCCAAATACACGGTTCGAGCCATTTTCAGTAGAGTTCAAATGTGAACTCGGTCTGGGCCCCACACATGTGCTACTTTCTTCCACTGCACTGATGCAATTCCTACATTGATGGCTGGGCCCCACCTGAAGGCTGACACCACATTGTGATTTTGGACTACAAGCAATTCGTTACGAATATTTTGTAATTTTTCTCTTTTTTGTTGCAAGTTTGGCACCAGTTTTGTGGGGGACATGTCTGACATATGAACAGTAACATAATGGTGGGACCCAATATTTTTACATCTTCCCATAAATATATCTAAACTCACCTTAATATCTAAATATACTTAAAACTCATTTTAAATGGGACCCACAAAACTCACTCAACCATCCCAACTCACTACTATTCATAAAAACCTTAGTTCAGCTCAATATACAAACGCATCCTTAGTATGTTATGTTTCACTACAATGGGTACACACACGTTCTGATCGTGCAACTCCTATTTGATAGCTAATATTTTGTGATCTAGATTACCAATTCGGTCAGTGATATGATTCGGTGGACCAGATACTCGATCTAGTTTAGGAATGACTTGCAATTGTTGAGAATCTCACATTAGATTTGTGCAAATTCTGCATCTAGCCCATTTAGGAAGATGTGAACACGCAATCCTTCAACTGATTTTTTATAGGCGATAACATCATCGGGATCCTTCATTACAATCCTATCACGATGATCCAGCTCTTGGAAGATTTCTACAAGATCACCATAATAGGTGGATAAAGGGTGACCAACCTGTTTGGTAGAAAAGGCTCATTGATTCAGTGCAAAGAGTTGCGATTTATATGACCCATCCTAGAAATCTTTAGTAAGAGCATTCCAGATTTCACATGTGGTGCGCAATCGAATATATTGCTTCAAAATCTCTGGCAACATAGTAGTCAGCAACCATCCCTTTACCTTTTGATTTTCGGCATACCACTTCGCATATAAAGCATCAGTAGCCTACGAAGGGGATGTTTTGCCCATAATGTACTCAAGCTTCTCACGTCCTGCAATTTGCATTTCCATGATTTGGGACCATAAATCATAGTTGACTTCAGTAAGAACAACGCTGGCTATGAAACCAAAGTTTTCTGATTGAACATATATAACTGGTACAGAGGATGATTATGGTGTAGATGATTCAGGTTTGTCATTAGTCATGGTGCAAAGAATATGAGGATTCGAGTTCTGATGATATGGTACAGGAGAGATGAGCCAAGCTTTGATACCAAAGCAAAAAGAGGTTTTGATACTTTTCTCTTCTAAACGAATGCATTAAATAGCCATTGTACGAAAGTCAGATCCTAACGTTTAGGATCATGATAGACTAATCTAGAAAAACAATAACTACCTAGATACAAACTAACAATTACAGGGATCCTAGTCTATTCTGTATAGCTAACAATATAGACAAATGTGGAGTCTGGATAGTAGAGCACAATCTTGGAGATAATTACGCCAGTTGTCAATAGCAAGAACACTAGGCCCTTTTTGGATAGTGAAAGTGTTTCATCTCATCTTATTTCATCATTACAACATTTTTAAATTTTCACATAAAATATAATAAATAATTCAACTTTTTCAAATCTCTAAACAATAATAATATTAAAAAATAATATTCTAACAATAATAACTTTCATCTCAACTCAACTAATCTCAACTCACTAACCAAACGGCACCTAGGATAGAAATAGTCCCAAACCTTACTTGTCATTCAAAAATTACAAAAAAACTATTTATTTATTGTCAGTTATTTCATACTAAAATGAATATTTCTAGTTAAAATAAGTCTATTCTCGTCATAAATAGTCATTTTTGTTGTAAATGGTTATAAATACTCATTTTTCTTGCAGTAACGACATCAAAGATTTTTTTGTTATGGCTGTAGGTTTTGGTCTGCATCAAGGGTGTGCCTAATATTGTAAATGTTGCTATTCCCAGTTTGGTCTACATTTTCTTCTATATATGCCTCATTTTCTGTATGATACTTCATGGTTTATCCATGTCCACCATACAAGATCATAATTCTTGATGAGGCAGACTCAATGATTGAAGAAGCTGAGGCGTATTTGTAAAGTATGTTTTCTTAGTTTCATTTAGTGAAATACAATGAGAGTGCCACACCACTTATATTCAATTGTATATAATGCCCCGAGTTGCACTATGAAAACTTATTCCAAATTTACAAGATTCTTTATTATATGTAATTAATTTGTTTTATGTCCTATTTGAATGGATTTGGTATGAAACTTAATAATACCCTGACTAGACTAAGGGCAGGTTTGGGGGTGGGATGAGATACAAAATTCTCATCTCATCTCATCTCATCTCATAATTACACTTTTTTCAAATCTCCATACAAAATATAATAAACAATTCAACTTTTTCAAATTTCAATTCAACTTTTTCAAATCCCAATACAATAATAATACCAAAACATAATATTTTAAACATTAAAACAAAACATAAAATTCTCATATCACCCCCCAAACCTGCCATAACTAATCAATGTAAAAAAGTATTGTTCTTGGGCATGAAAGCGTATGAAGTTGCAATAAATATATCTTCTTGATGTTTGAGATTGGAAGTAGGACTGTTTATCCAAATTTCGACCTGAAAACTCGGGTATACTGAGACCAAAATCCAGGTTTCAAACCTGGGCCGGAATCTAGACCGAGTTAGCCTGAGTCAGACCAGGGCCGAAATCTGGATAAATCCAGATTTTCTAAAACTTGGATTATGGGTTGAACCTGGTTTTTTTTTTAAACCCGATTCTTTCCCAAGTTGTGCAACAATTATTGTCTCGGCCAAGGTTGTTCAAGCACTGAACTTGAACTTCGATGATATTAGTGGTTACGCTCAACCACTATTCAATATAGGCTTTACCTGTGACCACGGTAATCTAATTTTTTTATGTAATTGATCTTTTGGAATAAGATTGAAATCGTAATGACCTGTCACTCGACTTTGCATGTCTTAAGCTCTATTTTCTCTTGTAGATTGCATTAAGTCTTGGGCGAATGCCCTCTTGTCGCATCATAGACGAAGTTTAGGTCCAAAGGGGTCACTAAATCATGAAATACGCCTTCCTCGAGATTGGACACATTGACCCTATAGTTAGTCAACAGTATGGAGAACAGGACTCGCAAATTGAATTTTTCTAAACTTAAACATCCTGGGTTTGGTCTTGAGGATCTTATCTTGGTGAGTTCCATGACATTCAAAAATGAAAAAATAAAAAATAAAAAACTCTTGAGTAACTATAGGGTGAGGAGTAATTATTTTGTGCTCTTGAAGAGTAAAAACGTTGTTCTCCTATCATATTATAAGATGTCATGTCAATTAAAGTAGATACTATATTAATTACATGCATCTAGTAATAGGATAAGAGTACCAAATCCTTTTCCATAAAAAAATAAAAAAAAAAAAAAAGGAACTAATCTTAGGTTGTGTTTGGATGTTGAAGTGAGTTGAGTTGAGATGATTTGAGTTTTTTATGAATTGAAGTGAGTTGAGTTGAGATGATTTGAGTTTTTTATGAATTGAAGTGAGTTGAGTTGAGATGATTTGAGTTTTTTATGAATTGAAGTGAGTTGAGTTGAGATGATTTGAGTTTTTTATGAATTGAAGTGAGTTGAGTTGAGATGATTTGAGTTTTTTATGAATTGAAGTGAGTTGAGTTGAGATGATTTGAGTTTTTTATGAATTGAAGTGAGTTGAGTTGAGATGATTTGAGTTTTTTATGAATTGAAGTGAGTTGAGTTGAGATGATTTGAGTTTTTTATGAATTGAAGTGAGTTGAGTTGAGATGATTTGAGTTTTTTATGAATTGAAGTGAGTTGAGTTGAGATGATTTGAGTTTTTTATGAATTGAAGTGAGTTGAGTTGAGATGATTTGAGTTTTTTATGAATTGAAGTGAGTTGAGTTGAGATGATTTGAGTTTTTTATGAATTGAAGTGAGTTGAGTTGAGATGATTTGAGTTTTTTATGAATTGAAGTGAGTTGAGTTGAGATGATTTGAGTTTTTTATGAATTGAAGTGAGTTGAGTTGAGATGATTTGAGTTTTTTATGAATTGAAGTGAGTTGAGTTGAGATGATTTGAGTTTTTTATGAATTGAAGTGAGTTGAGTTGAGATGATTTGAGTTTTTTATGAATTGAAGTGAGTTGAGTTGAGATGATTTGAGTTTTTTATGAATTGAAGTGAGTTGAGTTGAGATGATTTGAGTTTTTTATGAATTGAAGTGAGTTGAGTTGAGATGATTTGAGTTTTTTATGAATTGAAGTGAGTTGAGTTGAGATGATTTGAGTTTTTTATGAATTGAAGTGAGTTGAGTTGAGATGATTTGAGTTTTTTATGAATTGAAGTGAGTTGAGTTGAGATGATTTGAGTTTTTTATGAATTGAAGTGAGTTGAGTTGAGATGATTTGAGTTTTTTATGAATTGAAGTGAGTTGAGTTGAGATGATTTGAGTTTTTTATGAATTGAAGTGAGTTGAGTTGAGATGATTTGAGTTTTTTATGAATTGAAGTGAGTTGAGTTGAGATGATTTGAGTTTTTTATGAATTGAAGTGAGTTGAGTTGAGATGATTTGAGTTTTTTATGAATTGAAGTGAGTTGAGTTGAGATGATTTGAGTTTTTTATGAATTGAAGTGAGTTGAGTTGAGATGATTTGAGTTTTTTATGAATTGAAGTGAGTTGAGTTGAGATGATTTGAGTTTTTTATGAATTGAAGTGAGTTGAGTTGAGATGATTTGAGTTTTTTATGAATTGAAGTGAGTTGAGTTGAGATGATTTGAGTTTTTTATGAATTGAAGTGAGTTGAGTTGAGATGATTTGAGTTTTTTATGAATTGAAGTGAGTTGAGTTGAGATGATTTGAGTTTTTTATGAATTGAAGTGAGTTGAGTTGAGATGATTTGAGTTTTTTATGAATTGAAGTGAGTTGAGTTGAGATGATTTGAGTTTTTTATGAATTGAAGTGAGTTGAGTTGAGATGATTTGAGTTTTTTATGAATTGAAGTGAGTTGAGTTGAGATGATTTGAGTTTTTTATGAATTGAAGTGAGTTGAGTTGAGATGATTTGAGTTTTTTATGAATTGAAGTGAGTTGAGTTGAGATGATTTGAGTTTTTTATGAATTGAAGTGAGTTGAGTTGAGATGATTTGAGTTTTTTATGAATTGAAGTGAGTTGAGTTGAGATGATTTGAGTTTTTTATGAATTGAAGTGAGTTGAGTTGAGATGATTTGAGTTTTTTATGAATTGAAGTGAGTTGAGTTGAGATGATTTGAGTTTTTTATGAATTGAAGTGAGTTGAGTTGAGATGATTTGAGTTTTTTATGAATTGAAGTGAGTTGAGTTGAGATGATTTGAGTTTTTTATGAATTGAAGTGAGTTGAGTTGAGATGATTTGAGTTTTTTATGAATTGAAGTGAGTTGAGTTGAGATGATTTGAGTTTTTTATGAATTGAAGTGAGTTGAGTTGAGATGATTTGAGTTTTTTATGAATTGAAGTGAGTTGAGTTGAGATGATTTGAGTTTTTTATGAATTGAAGTGAGTTGAGTTGAGATGATTTGAGTTTTTTATGAATTGAAGTGAGTTGAGTTGAGATGATTTGAGTTTTTTATGAATTGAAGTGAGTTGAGTTGAGATGATTTGAGTTTTTTATGAATTGAAGTGAGTTGAGTTGAGATGATTTGAGTTTTTTATGAATTGAAGTGAGTTGAGTTGAGATGATTTGAGTTTTTTATGAATTGAAGTGAGTTGAGTTGAGATGATTTGAGTTTTTTATGAATTGAAGTGAGTTGAGTTGAGATGATTTGAGTTTTTTATGAATTGAAGTGAGTTGAGTTGAGATGATTTGAGTTTTTTATGAATTGAAGTGAGTTGAGTTGAGATGATTTGAGTTTTTTATGAATTGAAGTGAGTTGAGTTGAGATGATTTGAGTTTTTTATGAATTGAAGTGAGTTGAGTTGAGATGATTTGAGTTTTTTATGAATTGAAGTGAGTTGAGTTGAGATGATTTGAGTTTTTTATGAATTGAAGTGAGTTGAGTTGAGATGATTTGAGTTTTTTATGAATTGAAGTGAGTTGAGTTGAGATGATTTGAGTTTTTTATGAATTGAAGTGAGTTGAGTTGAGATGATTTGAGTTTTTTATGAATTGAAGTGAGTTGAGTTGAGATGATTTGAGTTTTTTATGAATTGAAGTGAGTTGAGTTGAGATGATTTGAGTTTTTTATGAATTGAAGTGAGTTGAGTTGAGATGATTTGAGTTTTTTATGAATTGAAGTGAGTTGAGTTGAGATGATTTGAGTTTTTTATGAATTGAAGTGAGTTGAGTTGAGATGATTTGAGTTTTTTATGAATTGAAGTGAGTTGAGTTGAGATGATTTGAGTTTTTTATGAATTGAAGTGAGTTGAGTTGAGATGATTTGAGTTTTTTATGAATTGAAGTGAGTTGAGTTGAGATGATTTGAGTTTTTTATGAATTGAAGTGAGTTGAGTTGAGATGATTTGAGTTTTTTATGAATTGAAGTGAGTTGAGTTGAGATGATTTGAGTTTTTTATGAATTGAAGTGAGTTGAGTTGAGATGATTTGAGTTTTTTATGAATTGAAGTGAGTTGAGTTGAGATGATTTGAGTTTTTTATGAATTGAAGTGAGTTGAGTTGAGATGATTTGAGTTTTTTATGAATTGAAGTGAGTTGAGTTGAGATGATTTGAGTTTTTTATGAATTGAAGTGAGTTGAGTTGAGATGATTTGAGTTTTTTATGAATTGAAGTGAGTTGAGTTGAGATGATTTGAGTTTTTTATGAATTGAAGTGAGTTGAGTTGAGATGATTTGAGTTTTTTATGAATTGAAGTGAGTTGAGTTGAGATGATTTGAGTTTTTTATGAATAGTAGTGAGTTGAGATGTTGAAGTAAGTTTTGTAAAGTCTATTTAAGATGAGTTTATATGTGTTTGGATGTTAAAATGAGTTTATATGTATTTATGAGAAATTGAAAAAGATTGTGAGTCTCACGTATAAAGAAGTATTAAGTTAAAAAAATTGTAGGTCCTATATGTAAAGAAGTTTTGAGTTGAGATGAGTTTAATAATTTGACAGTTTAATGTTTGAATGTTAAACTTAGATTGAAGTCTAAATTCCAAACGAGAGCTAAGCCTAACTAAACCAAACTTATCTCTTGGGGCCAAAACCAAGAGTGCTTCGGGCAACAGTAGGCCGCCAAAGTACATATTCAAAGAAGTGCTCGCTGGGAGTGAACCTCCCCCCAAAAGTACTTGCTAGTAGTATGCATTCACCGACAAGAAACCTCGTCCCAAAGTACCCACTAAAAGGATTTGTATCCTGAAAGAAAAAAATCTATTTATCATCTTAACTCCCATCATCCTTCCATCATTTCATGATGTGACATTAAATGATAGGTTTACAAATGAAATGAAATAAATAATTTCTAATTACCTAATGTCACATCATAGAATGATGGAATGATGATAGAATTTGAGATAATGAGTAACATTACTCATCCTGAAATACCCATAGTAAGGAGAGGCCTTTCATTGTGGAATCTTCCCCAAGTGAGAACTAGGTAGGGAAGGGGAAGTTTACAGTCCAGCGACTCATAGCTTGGTTCTTTAACAAGTGAGACAGATAAATAAGGAAGGCACATTTAATGTAGAAATAACCTGATGACACATTAAATGAATACATACATAAACAGATCCGACTGACCAGAAGCATGGAAAACAAAGATGGCGATGGTAACTCCTGTCTAGAATACAGGAGCCATTTAAGGATGTCTATAACCTTATGCAACCGTTTCCATCTAAACCCCAAATAGAATGTTCAGTGTATCACCGGGAAGGAGTTCATAACAATCAGAAAGGAGAAAGTCTAATATCTTGTTGGGGGAGTCGAGAAACTGTATCAACACCAATCATGTTGGCTATATGTAGTTTTTGTCTTTATATTTGGAAAATGAGTGTCAATCTCTTTCAAATTTCGAAAAAGTTGAGCCCATGATTTTCGTGTTAGGTTATATATATCAGTTTAACAGGCAATTTTAGTCCAAAATCTACGCTTCTTATTTTGTCCTTTTGACTTTTCAGACATGTATGTTTAAAATTACATAAAATGTCTTGTTTCTTCCGTGGTGAACATTAGGACAGATTTAAGAGGTGAGATGAGAATTTTGTATTTTATTTTTAAGTTTAAAATATTATATTTTAATATTATTATTATTTTAGAATTTGAAAAAGATGTATTAGAATTTAAAAAAGTTAAATTATTTATTATATTTTGTATGAGGATTTGAAAAATGTGTAATGATGAGATGAGATGAGATAAAAATTTTATGTTTTGTCTTGTGTCCCAAACCTGCCCTAAGTCCCGATTCGAATATAAAAAATATTTTATTTTATCATTATAATTTTTTTAAATTTTCACATAAAATATAATAAATAATTTAATTTTTTTAAATTTTAAAATAATTATAATATTAAAAAAAATATTCTAATAATAATTTATTTAATTTTTAATTTTCATCTCAACTCACTCACTAAATAGCACTTAACATTGTGCCACTCATCACAAGTTTAGTCAGTGATTGTTATAACCCAAGTCAAACAAATGGTAATGAAATCCTACATGCAATTCCATGATCAACTGTGCTTAATTTATTTGATTTAATAAATTTAACAGAGCATGCAATAAAATAATAGAAATATGAGAATTATTTTCTATATTTTTATTTATTTATTTATTTATCATTATCATCATTATCTTTGGAGATCTAAAAAGTTCTTTGCACATCCAAATTCTCCCTGAATTAATGTGAGATTTTCTAGCCCATTGGCCCCACCAATCCGGGCATTGCATCGGCTATAGTCAATGGAATATCAAACAATAAGAAAATTAATAAATATTTCAACCAAAATTTTTCTAAATATTTTTATCAGAAAATAGAAAACTACATATATAATAGTAATTTTCCTTTCCCACCTACAAGGATCGTACCTTAAACACCTCTCTTATCATCCTTCAAATACATGTAGTTTTATAAAGATTCAATTATTCAACTCATTATTATTTTTTCACGAGGAGGTCCGAATTAAGCATGCATGGCAATTCTCTCTAGATTTACCTCATGAGAAGTATGACAAATATCATCAAACTTATGACCATGAAAAAATATTCAACTCAATTTAAAACTTATAAATTTTTTTTTTTTTTTTATCATAACAAATTCTAGGGTGCTGTTGTTAGTTAATTCTTGGTATATATAATACTATGATATATAAATACTATGCCATAATAATAATAATAATAATAACAACATAAATGAGTTGCAATATAATGCATTTGGATATGAACTTACTAGGGTAAATACTCATTTGGTCTTGGATTTTTCAGTTTTGGAAAAAAAAAAAAAAAAACTCCTTGAATTTTGAATCAAAATTATTTTTTTTTTTTTTTCTAAAATGTTGTTGTTAACTTTAATAATAAACCACCTTATTAACATGTTGATGTTGTGTTTCGCAACCCGAGATACTTTACGGAGGCTCAATCCTTTCACCTGTAGCTAGAGAGAAATAAGAGTTTCGAGGTGGTAGGGGACACCTTCGATGCTAAAATCAATGTGAGTTCCTTATAAGAATAATGAATTGAGGTGTCAAAGTGTTTGAACCCCTCCCCTAGCTGAGGGAGGGAGTATATATACCTAGTCGGGATAAGCCTTGGGAAGGGGATGATGGGTCTGCTGCTCTGTATTGGGATTGGGTGTCTCTGCTGCGTAATAGACTTATCTTACCTGATTGCGGCTATCACTGATATCCCAGGAGGCACGTCATGGCGTGCCCAGCCCCGAGATGTATTAAATGTGGCATGACTCCCTGTTGTGGCGTGCTCGTTTCCATTCCATTAAATGCGGCGTGGCTTCGGTTAGGTGTGTCCATTCCTTTGACCTGTCCGGATGCAAGGTCCAAGGATATGAACTATTCCTGAATGTCGGCCATTAGTGGTGTCAGACAATCTTATCTTCCATCCTTTAGTCAGCATTCATGACTGCTTCCCTTCCCGAGCCCCCTGGGCCGACCTGGCCCAACCCTTATCCTTGAGCCCTGAGACTCTTGGCCCTTATGGACTGGGCCTACTCTCCCTAGCCCGGCCTTGGAGATTACTCCCCTCACATAACCCAATGATGTTTTTGCTTAAAGTGTATAAAATCCCAGGATTAAATGAGTATTAATTAACCTAATTAAGGAGGGGATTATAAGAGATATTAATTTGTTGATATCCAACAAGTGTCTTGAGATGCAGTTGGCCGAGTCGTAGTTAGTAAAGATATAGTCGACGATTGAAGATCGACGGCTAGAAACCTTCCAAATGGAGGGTATGTGCTACTTATATGGTCAAAAAACAACCAATGTGAAAATTATTCTGTGTATTGTTGTAAGAACAATGTTACATATAGCTGTATAGTGTCTGAACTTAGTGTATTTTATGAAAGATTTTTACTTATCATCTTCACAAACCACATATCACACATATTTTTATTTTTATTTTATTTTTTTATTTTAATCTTCTTAAATTAATTGAGTTCTTCTACTCATCATTCATATGCAACATATTTGGTAAAAGAAAAAAAGTTAAAAATTAAAAATTATGTGTGGTGTGTGATATGATTTGTAAGAATGATGAGTAAAATTTTTCTTCATGAAAATAAGAGGGGTTTTTTTTTTTATATATAAATTTCAGATTTATCCATTTTCTTTAAAAAAAAAGTGCATGATTTAGACACCCTAAAATTATCCAAATCATTTTTGACTCATGTGATATCACTTAGTCAGTCAAATATTTTATTCTTTTAAAGAGAAATACTACAATCAAAATTTTACAAAAAAAATTCACAAATTAATATAAATTGATAAGATATTTTATATCTATTTTATAATAAAAATAATTTTATAATGTAATGTAAGTTTGAGAATAAATTTACTTCGTGAGATGAGCTAAAAGATCTCTTTTTGTGAAAGAACTTGTTTTTTATTTTAAATTTTGGTTTTATTCATCTTAAATTAAATTAATTGAGTTATTCTATTCATTATTTATATATCACTGAAAAAATAAAAAATTATGTAGAGTAGTGATGAATACCAGAATTTTTCTCCCTGAAAAGGCATAAATAAAACCAACGGTATCGTTAATTTTCCATAGAGATGATCACGTCGAGGCCTACACACCGCAATCGCACTTCCCTTGTGGACCAGGTATTGGCGGCTATAATCCAGAACCGACCCTTTGACGCTCGGCTCGCTGCCTCAGCCACAGCCGGTCAATCTGTATGGACCGTAGAGTCAGTTTCCGAAGTCTTGAGGTCCATACCAAGGGTCTTCTTCCAATCCCCTCGCTCCATTGGCCGCCAAAGCGGCTTCCGACACCGCGCACCTTTGAAACAGCGAAACCTCAAAGTGGAGTCCGATAAGTTACGGCGCAATGTTTTGGTTCTTGGCCCTGCCGCTTACAGAGACCCCCAGAAAGTGAGGTTGGGATTGGACAAAGCAATGGAGTTCTATTCTTGGGTTGAGGCCCATTTTGGGTTTGCCCACAATGAGATAACTTGCAGGGAGATGGCCTGCGTGTTGGCCAAAGGGAATAGATTGAAAGCTCTTTGGGATTTTTTGTGGGAAATGTCGAGGAGAGGGAGTGGCGAGCTCGTGACCACTGCCACCGTTACCCGTTTGATCAAAGTTCTAGGAGAGGAGGGGTTGGTTAATGAAGCATTGGCTGCATTTTATAGGATGAAGCAGTTTCATTGTAAACCGGATGTTTATGCCTATAATACGATTATTTATGCTCTTTGTAGGGTAGGGAAGTTCAGGAAGGCAAGGTTTCTGTTGGAGCAGATGGAATTGCCGGGGTTTAGATGCCCACCTGATACGTATACGTACACGGTACTCATTAGTTCGTATTGTAAATATAGCTTGCAAACTGGTTGTAGGAAAGCTATCAGGAGGAGGATGTGGGAAGCAAATCATTTGTTTCGCATTATGCTATTTAAGGGCTTTGTTCCTGACGTTGTGACTTACAATTCTTTGATTGATGGCTGTTGCAAAACCAACCGGATTGCGAGGGCTTTGGAGTTATTTGAAGATATGAACAGAAGGGGGTGTGTTCCCAACCGAGTTACTTATGGTTCTTTTGTTAGATATTATAGTACAGTCAATGAGATTGATAAGGCTGTTGAGATTTTGAGGAAGATGCAAGAAATGAATCATGGAACACCCACTTCCAGTTTGTATACCCCAATAATACATGCTCTGTGTGAAGCAGGAAGGGTTCGTGAGGCCCGGGATTTTCTTGCTGAGTTGGTTGATGGAGGCTTGATACCTAGAGAGTATACTTACAAACTGGTATGTCAAGCATTGAGCTTTTCGGAAGAGGCCAACTTGCTTGATGATGAATTGCATAAGAGAATAAAAGACGGTGTAGTTAAGAGATATAGGCAAGTAATGAAGGGAAAACCAATCATGACCCGTAAAGGATATTTGACTGATGCTGAAGTTTGATATAGAGGAGAAACTTGCTTGTGGTCAGCCATATGAAAATTTTTGTATAATAAGAAGAATTTTGGAGGGCATATATTGGCATTCTGCAGGTGAGAATTACTCTATTATTATTACATCATTGCTTTTTTTGTCTAATCTTTGTTGGTATGGATTACTACTTTCAATTTTTTCAAACTGCAATTTAATGTGTACCTATTTTAATTGTTTACTAGGCTTACTATTGTCTTCACTGATGCCTGTCATATATGTGATATTTCGTTCCAAAACAGTGATCCTGTCCATTCCCCAATGCTGTCAAGTTAATAAATATTCATTAGTTGAGGAATGAAACTGAAAGAGAGCACTGTCATTGTTCCCACATATTTTATAATGATTCTTGTTGCATTTGAATTACAAAATGGTTTAATAGCTTTTCTTGAATGCATGTTTATGACAAATTTAGATGGTAGAACTCTATTTTCATTCTACAGTGGAGTCATTCGGTTTTTCTGATGCTGGTATATAGGAAGTCAAGAATCTTCATTGATAGTTGTAAAAAAATATGTGATGGCGGCAAGATATAAAAAATTCTTTGCAGCTTAGGAGAATGCAACATTTCACATATGCAGGAGATAAAGGAAAATATATCCAACTTCCATTTAGACTAAAAGAAACAAATTTGCTTTACTCTATGAGCGTGTACTTTACTAACCAGAAACTTTAAATTATGAGTTCTGCTATATATAATCACTTTTGCGTACTCCTTGCGCATTCTATTGATGTGATTGGCCAAATCAGTTATTTTATATTAAAAAAAAGTGATGCAACCAATCACATTAGTAAAGTGCGCAAAGAGTACGTAAAAGTGACTGGACGTAGAGTTTTTTTTAAATTATATATCAACCAAGTGGCTTTTTCCCTACCAGGCTTTCCCTATTGACCTTGACTAGGGAGCTTTGAATCTCATCAGCACTTTTCATAACATTAGTTATTGCACTCTACCTAAAAGTTTCTCTGTTTCTATTTGATACAGCAACATTTACCATGCCTTTGAAACATTTTGATTTCAAGGGGGAAGGATAATTTTGTTGGGGGGGGGGGGGGGGGGGG